>OZ012684.1:93777284-93916771 GCA_963942565.1 Maea johnstoni
TTCAAAAAACATTTTACAACTAAAATCTTCAGGTTCTGGTATGAGTGTCCACTCTTAGCAGGTTCAACAGTACATAAAGGTATTCCGTTTATAGTCTTGTATCCACCGAAGTGCTCATACGACCTTCCTCCCCTAGCAGGCACTGTACATACAGAAACCATTACAATCCCCCGGGGGATATTCCAGAGCAACTGGCAGCATATAGCGCACACACTCTAAGCACTGCCTTATTTATGCTAGGTACCCATTTTGCAGCTGGGTAGACTGAAGCAATATGGAATAAACTGTTTTGCCCAAGAACGACCAAAGTGCCTGGAGTGGCCGGGAATCGAACCAGCGACCCTCTGATTACTAGTCCGACACCTAACCAACTGAGCTACTTTGTCCCCTACTTTGTACATCACCTCATTTTAAATATCTCCTGTGAATACTATGACACACAAACATATGTGTAGTGGAATAACGAGGATACTTGACCCTTCCAATGCTAAGCTTACTTTCGCCCAATGCACAAGAATGCAAAGATTTTTGAAAACCATCTAAACTCTGTCATGTTGGTACTCATTGGATAGCCCTCATGAGTACTCTCACTCTCAGATCAGTACCCGTATGCCAGGGTTTTGGTGATTTTTCAGGATATTTGCATTATTTTTGTAATGACCAACTTAGCCACCAGCAGCATCATAAGGGTTGATATTAAGAGCTGTAACCTACCATCATTCTGTATGATGCGCTTCATGAATTCCGCCATTAGAGTCCTCAAGGCTCTCTTGTAGGGAGGACCCATCTTGTGTGGGAACATCACCGATGTGTCCACCACTGTACTGTGAATTAACTGCAAGTTGTGGAAAATTTGTAGGAAAAAATTGTAAAGCATGGTCATAGAGTCAATTTACACTGGGGTCTGCACTTAAAATCCATCTACCCCAGCAAGAAAAAAATATTAACCAAACAGGAGAAGGATTGTAAGAGAATCATGTCACTTATACTTTATTAATTATCTACGGAAACAGTGGCAGTCAGAGGATTTCATATGGCATTGAGGATTACTTTACAGACGTCTTAGAGCCCTTTTAACAAACAAAAATGGTATTCAATATAGGAAGAAAAAGACAATTTAAACTATTCTCACTTCAGAGTACTTTCTGATATTGTCATCTGGATCGATGATACTCAATGAAAATAACAAGAAGAATTTATTTAAAGGAGTTATAAATTTAGTTCTGATGAACTTTTCTACCAAAATATGCTTTTGTTATAGAGATATCACCTTCACTGTTAGGTCTATTTTGGCAGATACAGGTCTAAACTGGTTAAACAATTCATGCCTGCAGCCCCAAGAGTGCTCAGCCTATTTAGGTAATATCCTTGTGGCCAGAGCATTTTCCCTACAATATTTGAAAGAGAAATGTTGATCAGAACCCAACCTACAACTTTCCTTTTTTCATATGACGCTTCATTCCTAAATTATTTTCAAAAAGAATCACAGTTGAATGCCATTTGTCAAGGGAGACTACTGGCGTGTATGGTTTGCCTACCTTTAGAGCCATTGCATCGCTCTCTAAGCTGTGTCCCACCAGTATGGTCTTATCACTGAAGAGACTCAGCAGGATGGCCTGGACATCTCGCAGTGTAGTAGTTACACCAACTAGGTCTTCAGCCGTCAACCCACTGAACCTATCACGCAAACAAACAATACACTCACAATCAGGCTAGAGAAAGTACTTCCAAAAAATAAAAAGAAAGAAAATATTTAAATAAAACTGACTGTTTACCAATGCAGAACCTTATGATATCTTAAAAATAGTGTGATTCTGTAATATAGCGAGTGATTGCCTTTTGCATATCAAAATAGGATGAAAATGCCTTTGTTTACATGTTTTGCTCAGAAAACTACTTTTTGTTAAGAAATGCTTTAAAGACTGCATCATTTCATTGGATCAAAAACTTCGTTTACTTTTATAAGGTCTTAAGACTTACAGTATATCATGTTAATGTTGCGGTAATGTTGGGTGAGTCACGTCAAACAAAGCAACGTATCATTTCCAGCATTTTTACTTACCTTGTGTTATAGTCAAGTATTTCCCTTTCTGGTTTGACAATTTTGTCTATGACCATTTGGAAGTCAGAGTCTATCACTGTCACTCTAGCCAACTCACTGCCTTCTGATGTATATACCTGTCAACCACAATAGCAAATTACATCAGACATTTCAAATATGTTGACAATTTAGACATCAAAAAGTGCATGCAATTATGGCTCTATTATGAGAGGTCATTGAGTTCAAAATGTGAAAAAAGTCAATATGATTAATTTATTCAATGTTTAACTCTAGCTTGCCTTCATAACCAATGTACATGATATGCTTTAATAGAGTAATTGAAATGCTCTAGACAGATTTTCAAGCCAATGGTCCATGATGACCATAAATCATGATTGGTCTCAACAACAAGTTATAGGGCCTGGATTTAGCACCAATATTGAGATCTCAGGAAAGGGTGGGCCTACTCTGTTGTATGCAAATATATGGGCCCTTGACACAATCATGTGAAAACAACCCTCGTCCCATTACCAATCTGGATCCCAAATCAAATACTTATAACAAACCAAGGTCTCAAAACTTTCACAAAGGATTTGAGACTAATATATCAATGATTTCAGGCAAGTCAAAATCCTATATGTCTTACCATTTCACAATCTAGAGCATACACCCCGTAGTCCCCATTCAAGGGTGGTGAACAGGGGATGGTCTTCATGTACCCTGACAAGTTCACATACCTATTGTCATCATTCACATGGAACTGAAAGATAAGTGAAAAGAACTGAATGAATAGAGGTTTTATCATACTGTGTAAGTAAATCTAAACACTACACTTTCTTTAAAAAATGAATTAAGTTCAAGGGTACCTCAGGATCCAAAACAAATTCATTCATCTTGAAAAAATAAATTCATTATTGGCCCCTACGTTATGTTCTTTGGAACTATTCTTATGCTTTCGTGGAGCATTTTAACTGAAAATATCAGATCAGTTTTAACCTATACTGAGGACTCAAGAACAATGCAAATTTCAAATTTGAAAAAACTTTTTATTTCAAAGATATTAAACTTCCATAGGGAAGAGCTAGCACATAGACAATCAAGGTAGGGTTTAGCCTTCAGTGAATTGAAGGCAACCAAGCTGAAAATCATCCCTAAATCTTCAAGGGGCTTAAAACGATAGTCCATAGCATGAAGGTAAAACAGGTATTAGCTACATTTACCTGCGACACTTCACAGCCTGTAGCATCAAAGTCCCCTTGACAGCAGGTGTGACGCATTTCTATAGCACCAGCAACTGAAATATCAAAACAATACCTTTATCATCATCTTCCCAGTAAGGGATAACTTAGAAACAAGAATTTAATTTTCTACTAACAAGATTTCTGTGTAAAATAAATAGTTGGGAGCATGATCAATATAAGAATACATCAATGTTTCACCTACAATAACTGCAGAACCAAACAACATTCCTTGAAATATCTAGTGAAGTTATTTTCATAGTAAAATATCTAGTGAAGTTATTTTCATAGTAAAATATCTAGTGAAGTTATTTTCATAGTAAAATATCTAGTGAAGTATGACAGAAAACATTGTTGAATGAGATCTCCAGGCATGAATTTGTTAAGCATACATAAAGAACCTACTTCTTTTCTTCCACGCCTTTCCCCAATGGTAAACACACTCCTCCCTCTTGGCATACGTCCCATCAGGGAAGACTGTGTAACGAATACCGCAGCGTAAGCAGATTCTCTCATTTGCTAAAACGGAAACATTGATGCACATCAGGACAGGGAAATGGGAAGCAATACACTTTTTCAGTCCTAAGAACTTGGAACTAAGTAATCTGAGGAGGGTGAAATTCATTTTCAATAAAGTTAGAAAATCAAAAATGCAGGAATGAAAAATACTTAAGGGTTACATCGTAGCCGGTCATGTGAATTAAACAAAAGAATTAACGATTGTGACCAAAAGTATCTATCATTATCTTCTTTATTTGAACCTTTAAAAAATATGGGTAATAAAACCAAAATATGATATATAGAGAAAAGTCAAATGTCAATTTGTTTTTAACAGTTGAAGATAACTTTAAAATTCTCTGCAAACTGGAAACTCTAGATACAAGTAACTTATAGGAGTATTACACAAACTTGTATATAAGTGAAATGTTTTAGCTACTAACGATTTGAAGAGTTGGTCTTTTTCTTTGGAGTTTCCTTTTTAATCAGTGCTGATCCATGAACGTCAGATGGTCGTGGAAAACCATTATCTGCCAATTGTTCCTCATTTAAAACATAAGGTTGAAGGGCCTTGTACAGTGTAGCACCTAAAATGGAATGAAACCATTCATAAACATGTACATTTCAGTTGCATTTCATGATTTTAACATTAATGCCAACAGGGCTACACACTATCAGACAGGCATGGGGTCAATTACTTCTGAAAGTAATATATTACAATTACTATGCATTGGTCCAATTACAGTTACTCTTACAAAGTACCATTGAAAATCATAATCATCATTACCATTTCTATAACTTTTGAAATGTAATATATCACAATTACATATTATTCTTCCAACCGTGGGTGAATATGATCCTTTGTTAAGTTATCAAAAATAGAAAGCAGTTCCCTACCTTGAAATAAGGACTTAGCTGTATTTTTATAATCATACAAAGATAATTGTTAATGATTATTATATTGACTACCATAGCAAATTATACACAAGGTGGACGCTGCTCTGTTTAAATACCTTGCTGACAAGAAAAAACGTACAACTAACAAAGAAGTCCATCTTATAGAGAGTTCATTTGAATTTAAGGTACTGATTAATGAAGACATACAGGGGAGCATTAAGATTTAAGCTCTGGAACAAAGACTATCAAATCATTTCAAATACAATATAAAATATATACTATGTATACAGTTTATATAAAAAAGAGTTAAGGTTAAGTCAGCAGTGGACGCAGAGGGTCAACGATGATTGAAATTTACTCATGTTGCAAATGCCAGTGAAAGTAACTTCCTGCTTCTAGGAGGCTCTCCATTGGTTTACACAGAATGACATTTAAGAAGAGAATTGCCATATATTGTTGTATTTACCGGTGTAAGCGACCTCCTGTTTCTGTGCTGCTCCAGACCTGTTCACGGTGAAGCTGGTCTTAGCTGCTCTGGAGCCTCCAAGGACAGCAGCGTGGGAAACTGTGGTACGACTGGCAGGCGAGTTCTTCCCTTGCTGCTTTTCACTTGTCGCGGCTTCATGTCGTAAGCGTTTCACTGTATTCACTGCTCCGTTTACATACACATTCCTTGTGCCACTCCTTCCATACACTGTCTTCTCTTCAGCCAAGGCCTGAAAAAGTAGTGAGGGATCTAGTTACAGTAGGAAATTGCACTTGCAAATTATATAACATAACATGTCAAGGGTATCGCATGAATGATGACATAATGTGAAATTCATTCTTGAGCTGTATGATTATGTGAGACATGCACTGCAAATCTTAGAATCAATGATCTTGTTCCCTGCACCTCAAAACAGTTCAAGAACCTTCTAACACAATCATTACATTCATTCATCTTCATAACGTTATTCTTATACAGGCATTTATATGGAATGTCACTACTTCAATAAGGCCTTTTTACATACCATTAAAAATAGCCTTCTGAAGATCACCAGTAGTTTACCAAATATAATCACATAACTATCCAACAAACAAATGCAAGCTATGAAATTTTACATATTACATATTGAAACAACATAAATATTGGCACAGATTAATTCACTTGAAGGTAAACAAGAAGCACAATTTTTTGTGCAAAACTTGGTGAGGCACATGCAATGTATTTGGTATTCTGTGTTGATTTGCTCCATATACTTTTTCAGCCTTACACACTTCTCAAGAAGCTACTATTGTATTATCTTATTCATATGAATTGGCCTTAGTTGATAGAACTTTAAAAAGAACCTTAAAACCTTTTATTATCTTACCCTTTCAAAGGCATCCACTTCCTCAACATAGAACTTCTGACATTCATCAATGAAGACATTGAGATATCTCTGACGTATGCTGGTTGGCACTTTGCTTCCATACTCAGTCGGGATAGTAGGTCTTTTCAGTACACTCTGAAATGATACAAAATGGGCCAATTGAAGAATTGTTTACCAACAACAATTATACCTGTTTGATGAAGCCTATACAAATTCTAATTATACATGCAAATTAGAGATGCTGAACTTTTGTAAATCGTATATCCTATGTCTACACAAGTTTATAAAATAATACTGTTTTCTATTAATGATCTTTATTTCCTCCCCTTATATCTTAGTTTAGAAATAATTTACTTAAACCCAATCATGTCTAGGTGCCTCCTTGACAATGGTCATCTGGATTCAAGTTATTCTAAGTATAACTATGGGTAAGCATGGATTCAGAGGATATTCACAACATACCCTATTAGAGCCATTTTATTTACATTTAGATACTTTTCAAAGAAGCATTCTAGTCACAAATATATTACCTTATATATTTGTACATGTAGTACCCTTTTTGAGTGCTACAGCATGAATGAATTAACATATCAACATGTTGATGATCTCACATCTCACCTTTGAGGGTACATGAGCTACTCTCTGTCCGGACTTAGCCTGGGTGCCCACGTAGGTAGGTGCCTCCTTCTCTACAGGAGACTTGACACCCGCCGGCGGGTCCTTCCACGTAGAAACATGTGCAATGCGCTTCTTGTTGCTGCTGCTGCTGCCGCCTAGGATACTGCTGCTGCCGCCTAGGATATCGCTGCTAGGGGCCCTGGCGAGCCTCCTCCCTGGTGGCAGCACGGTGGTGGGACTGAGAGCGGAGGCTGGCGGGGTGGACTTGGTGGGTGAGAGGGCCTCGAGGGCTGAAGCTCGTGCAGCTCTTGCAGCCTTGAGGGCAGCCTCGGCTTTCTGTTCCTCTAGCTGTCTCTTCTGGAGCTGCTGGAGTCGGGCGTGCATCACCTGCGCTGGCGAAGGCCTGTGAAGCAAGCGCTTGGGAGCCATCTTGGCCCGCTTAGCCTGCAACGGCAAAATAAAGTTGACAAGGAACTGAAGTCTTTGAGTGATGATCATGGGTACATTTGGGTTGAGGGCTACATGTATACGGTAAACCCCTGTTTTGTTTGCCAGACTTGCTTGTAGTTGTTATATCACAGATCTGCATTAGGAGTTTCCTATAATCAGCTGTGTGATGCTCCATATTTGTTTGTTTACTCACTTATGCTGCGCAAAAAGCACAAATATAAATATAAATATAAATCTCAGTCGTACATCAAAAAATATCACTGTAATACTATTTGAAAGAAAGTCATATAAAGAGGAACTGATACAAACAATTTCTAGGATGTATGTACTGACTTGAAATTTAGACGAAGTAAAAGTACTGTTTTCAATCTTTAATTTGATTTATGCTTAGTCCTGGCACAGACAGACTTAAATAATAACATGCATGTGTAGCTAAAATCAGCAGGGTGTCAAAATGTTATAATTGCCCCTTTTGTACCCCCAGTTCAAATCTCATCTGAGGCCAAGGTGAAGCTAAGGGTTTCATGAAAATGACAATTCTTCTTATATTCTAAAATTTGATAAGTCAAACAGAGGGTCCATGTCCAGTATTTTATGACACTTTTCATACAAAGGTTACATTAATAGGCAGGGCTCGACGTTAAGGCTAGCCCCGTAGCCCCGGGCTAGTTATTGAAAGTCAGGGCTAGTTAATTCTACCTGTGAGTAGTCCTGAGGGGCTAGATAGAATTAGAATATCAGCGCTTAAAAAAGTATGAAGCCCTCCTTTGGCTCTGCATTCCTGGATAATAATATAACTGAATTTACCACAATACACTGTATTCTTTTCATGTTATCAACAGAGGCTATGATATCAAAAGAGGTCGCTATTTGAAAAGAGTTGTCATTGATATCAGGGCTAGCAAAAATATTTTGGGGCTAGTTAAATTTTCAGTAACTAGCCCTGCTGGGCTTATGAATTTTTTTCTTAATGTTGAGCCCTGATAGGCATTTGGAATTTTGATTATCGTCACTTTTTCTGCCATGTATAGACTAACCAGTTGATAGTGGAGGGGGAAAATTGAGTGCCGGGGAGAACCACCACCTAGCATCAAGCCACTGGCAACTTTCTGACATGCCCCTGCTGGGAATTGAACCGAGTATAGAGTGGTGAGAGACAGCCATCAGTCAGAGGCATCGCCCTGGACCACTCAGCCTTCAGGGCAGGCCCTGTGATGTTACCATAGCTGAACCCTTTCACATCTGCAGTGCACCACTAATCTTTGAATGCTTTCAATCAATTTACATATAGTACTAAGTAGATAATAGTAGGTTGAGTTGTTATTTACCAAAGCTTCACCAGTTAAAGCTGCATGTGCCACACGCTTCTTCCCAACAACATAGGCTTCCTCTTCCGGATCCTCCTCTTCCTTCTTCAATATAATCTTGGGCTGAAATTCACAAACAAAGCAAAATTAAACAATAAGTATTGTTTTACCTTACAGGGTGTGAAATAATCAAATATTTCCACTAACCTGGTAGGGCCAGTTGAACCTGAAATCCACTTGTCCTATTCAAACTACTTAGAACTCCAACCCAACAAAATCAACCAAGTTGTCATATATACTGCTTTCGTGTTCACTGAACAAATACCAGTGTTTTCATAGGAATTTCATTTTCCTTTCCTTAGGAAACCCTTGCTTAAAGTTATGGTAATTACTGGATACTGAAGTTGGGCTAATCAGACTAGTGGTTCTGTTGGTCCCTGTTTTATCTAGTTGCAGTTGATAGAAATAATTTTATCAAACCACATCAAATATCTCTAAACACCAGTGCACTATCATTGGATATGCTTAATACATGCATGCTTCAACTTTTTAAGTACCGTAATTTCGCGTGTATAAGACACACTTTTTTACACAAATTTTCACACTCAAAGTGGGGGAGCGTCTTATACATGAAGCTAGGGATCTAGGGTGTTCTACATCAAGTCCCCAGGCCACTCGGGCATCGCCTAATTATAATTATAATGCTGCCAGGACTGTGCCCACCGATGTTTGCCACGGCATTTCCGAATTGTAATTAAATCGAACCACTCCCGTCGAAATGCATTGATTACAATCAATATCACCCCTAGGGCAATGGGTATTACGCACAGACAGAGTGATAAGCACTGATGTCGCATTGATGTCACATTTCACTCATAATGAAGTGCGTTTTACTGGCTTTCTAGCTTTAATCAAGAGTAGTTAATTTTGAACAATATATCCGAAAAGGGGTGCGCACTATACACAAAGCTAAGGTCTATACATCATTTCAAAGGCCTGAACAAGGGGTGCGTCTTATATACGGGTGCGTCTTATACACACGAAATTACGGTACTTCACTTAATTTTCTAACAAAACAATAGCATACAAAACACAAGCTGTGTGTCATTTAAAACATGCATTTTGTATGCAATCAAGTTAAAGAGTGTGAAATACTAGTGCCAATTTGTCATGTTCAAAATTCTGACAAGAAAATAATTCAAGCCAAATGGCAAAATATGATATTGATAAATGGATGTAATCATTTTCCCCATTCAGACAGACCTACCTTACTCTTTCTTGTTTTTGTTTCTTCTTGAAATATCTTTAAGCACTCTTCATAAGTATCATGGTCCGATTCACTTTCTGAGTCAGAAATCACAGGAAGTTCCTCCTCAGGAGCCAAGGTAGGGTCCAATGCAATAGACATATCAAAATCAAGATCATAGTTGGCTCCATCCTCAGCACTACTGTGGACTTCAATAAAATCTGCACCTGCCTCATCATCACTGTCCTCTCCAAAGAGATCCACATTGACACTGGGTCTCCTCACCCTCTCCTTGGCCTGAGCTGAATGTTTTGAACTGTTTGAGCCACTGCCGTTATGTTTCCTATTTACATCAGTATGTGATTTAGAGCTCTTGTCATTACCCAAGAGCTCCAGCTCCACACTGCTTCGACGTTTCTTTGTTACACTACTCCCACTTCTATGCTTTGATGATGATGAATCTTTTCTACTTGAATTATGGTTTTTGTGTGAATTTGATTCGCTGGATTTCTCCTTGTGTCGATCATAATTATCTTTAGTTTTTGTTGATGATGATGATGAAGAATGACTTCTTGAAATTTTGTGTTTGTCATTTTGATGAGAATGTTTTTGTGACTTTGATGATGAGCTATGAGAGGAGCTATGTTTATGTGAGTTTGAACTTGAATGAGATGATTTATGGGACTCGGATTTCCCGTTTGTTTTGGAAGATGTACCTGAATGAGAGCTCCTGGAACTAGAACGATGCTTTTCATTAGAATGTTTATGTGTTGATGAGTGTTTTGCACTTTTATCTTTGTCTGATGCAACTGTCCTGTCAGACTTTGAAGTTGATTTTTCTTTTAATGGCACATCCTTTGTTTTGTGTTTTTCTTTAAGATTGTAATCCTTCACGCCTTTTGTATGAGTGTGTTGACCGTTAGCTGTCCCTTTCTCAGATTTCTTAGTTTCTTTTGAACTCTTCGATAATTTGACTGCAGTTCTTTCAGCCTTGTCTCTTTCTTTCTTTTTAAATTCTTCAACATCTTCCTCGTCACTAAATTCCGCCTCAATGACCAATTCATTTTCACTATCATCACCATATAAAAAGGCCTCTTTCTTATGAGAACGATGTCGTTTCTTTGCATCTCCATTTGGACTGGTTGTAGTTGAGTAATTGGATGAGGGGTCATATTCCAAATCAGATACAGGTTGAGGAAGAGCATTCTTTAAATATTTTTGTTTCTCTGGGGTGTACACTGCATTTTGGCTCTTTAAAAGTTTTATAGGAGTGGGTTTATACTGAGCAGCCCCTGGCGCTTTCACTGGCTTGGTGGGGGCATACTTGTTCCTTTTTTCTGCACTGTTTGCTATTGGTGTTGGAGTATAAGAACTTGATGTGGCTACAGGAACAGAAACCTTGTCCTGGGAGGCAGGTAATGCTGTTGTACATTCTCCTCCACTGCCACTGACTGTAGGGGTCACCCCTGAAACGCTCGGCCTTTTCGGAGGCGCTGAAATAACAAAAACATTCTATTAGGATATTATTAAGGAATCATATTACTTTCTTTTTGGTGAGTCTCAAACATTCCATTTTATAATTCATACTATTCCAGAAAAGCAGAAAGTGAATTCATACAATACAACTGGAGTACAGCTTTCTTAATCAGACACCAGAAAAACCATATTTGCTATCAGCATGTAGGTCTTTATGTGCTTTCTCAGAATCTCATACATTTCTAAAAAACAGATCTATAGGCCTATATTTCAGTACAGCACCAGTCAATTTCAAGAATCCTTGTGGGGGAGCAGTAGGGATAGTGCCAGCAATTGGAACACCAATTATCCCTTTTTGATTGAATGATATGTTGTCCCACATTTCATCAAACATGTCAATTTTTACCACCAACACATTGCTGAAATGATTTTCAATAGACATGGTCCTTATGCAGACAACCCATCTGGGAATGGCCATTTTGACTGGACACGTACACACTAATCCCTGCCCCCTGGTGCAGGGACTTAGCCAATTTTTGTAAATAGGGTGTCCAAATGGGTCTTGTTGAGGAAGTAGGGTGTCCAATCTGTTTGCCAAAGGCGGACTGCCCGTGCGCCTAAGGCGCACAGATTTTGCGGCGGGGGGTCTGGGGGCCGCTCAAGGCCCCCAGAAGCCAGAGTTTCTAGATGCTCTGAGATGCATTCTCAGCCTTATCTGAGAACAAAATTAGTGATTTCAGAAGATAAGTATTTCTGTTTTTCAGTAGAAAAATTTCCTTTTATTATATACCCTTTTGCCTGGTGCATGTTTGATCCCAGCAAGCATGTTTGATGTGTACACTCAAGATGACATGGCATGTTGGACTGGTGTCCCAAGGGGCGCGGGTTAGATCCCAGCCAGCGGCTACTACCGTCTGTTCTTAGGCAAGACAATTTATTTCTCGTTGCCTAGCGCTTTGGATGGCACTTAAAGCCATAGGTGCAGTCGGCAAAGAGCCCTGGCAGCTCATGTTTATTGTAAAAAAATCACAGACTTAAAATAAAGATTATTCTACTTTTTTTTTTTTACTCCAAGCAGAGAAATACATCCCCTTGATCCGCAACCCCATAGGCACAGCATGCTAGTACCTAGGGTATGTGCGCCTCGCGTTACGCGGTGTAGCCTGGGGAAGTATTGGTCACGTGATTTTTTTCAGCAGGCAGCCAATCCTGGGGTAGACAGGTTATCTATGACTCATATAGTGGGAGGCAGCGAAATTTGATGATGCATGCACAGTGCCCACTCCCTGTCTACTACTCCCAGCTCTAAGCAAGAGCTCTAAGCCCGGATGTTGGAGGTGTGTGCCCGACCCCCTGGATCGACACTTTTTCAGTGCTTGCCCGAGCATCCCCCACCCCATCTCTAAGGCCTAGCAGGGATTCTATTGATTGAATGGTGAAACTTCAATTGTTTGAGGGAGATACTTAAATTCATGTAAAAAAATCTAAGATATTTCGGATTAAAATAAAGATTTGGGTGTGTTTGTTTGTTTTTCTTGTAAATTTTCAAAGTAAAGGCAGCCTGCTGGTCAACCCATTCGACAACACAGTGGTCAGTGATTTTCTTTCTCTCACTCCCTGACTTGGCCTTACCCGGTTTTTCTTGTGCAATGTGACGAAAGTGACAGTAGGGTCTTTCGCACAATCCACTAGCAAAATAAGGGCAAGTAATGCCTCGAAAGTACCCAGCACTCACAAACATTGTTCTAGATTGGACACCACGTTTAAACACACAACTATAGGAATAAGCATAGCGAATGTGCCGAACAATGTGTCTGTGTTACTCCTCAATCAGACACTTCTCACTTGCTCGGTGGCCATGATGAATTTGTTTAGAAAACGCACTGTCGCGCTTCTACGAGAACTCACATTTGATGATAATATTCATATATAGTCCACTTTTATCAATCATTAACAATGATTTATACCTGATTGCTGTATATAATTCAAATATGTAGATATCTTACCAAATATAAATTATTTTTCAAAAATATATAGCAGGTCATTCCCAGGGTGCATTAGAGAGTTTCAAAATGGCGGAAAAGGTTGAGTAGAAAGTTTACCGTAATACTCGATGATTTAATCGATTTTAGGAGCATTTCTTGCAGCTAATTCCAGCTACAAGACCGTGCATTTACAATTTCTTAAAAATAGGTATGTTTTCTATTTTGTTTTATCTCTGCAAAACCTACATTATGTCCAGTGCAAATCTGTTTTTTTCTTGTGACTTTCTTGTGGATTTGGCAATCCAAATTATAGGCTAATTCTGGCATTTCTTGGAAGTAGGGTTTCCCTGGCCGTGCACACCTTTCTTAATTATAAATAACAGCTTCATATTTTAGGGGGAATTGAACTTGTAGGTATATCCAAATACAAGTGAGTGATAGCATGTGTTTTGCTTTTTTCTTTGTTGTTATGCATTCATTTCAATACTGAAAGTTCTGTGAACAGAACCTGTGGGTTTTGAAACTGGTCTGTACTCTTGATGTCTAAAATGAGCATTCATTATATTTTGCAGTGCAGATTAGGGGTATAATTGATATGAGAAGAATAAATCGATCATTTTCATTTTTTCCTTTTATCCAAGAAAATGTCAATTGTTATGTTGATTAATCAAAAAAGAATGAATGTTGGTCAAAATCGCTGATCCCAGAAAGGCTAGACCCTCCGTGCCGTAACGTTACGGCCCTTTGCTTTTGTTGCTCTGACGGGCCTCACCTATACGGCACTAGTCCTCCAATGCAAAATAATGGAACCTGGGTCGGTGTATTGTGATGAAAACACTCTGTCACTATAAGATTTTATTGACAAGTTTGTAGGAATTAAGTTAATAAAGGCTCATAAGGGCCAGATTTTGGAATAGAGTTATTAAACTGCTATAAAAGTGTTTTTTCTGACCTGTTCCCTCGGTCGCTGTAGTCTGCCAGATCGGTAGTAACGTAAGTGGGCTGCGCATGTCGTAAAAGTTTATATAAGTTCAATTGTTGGACGGCACGTGGACATGTGTTGGTGCTTGGAGATAACGCAACAACTCGTGTAGCAACGCAAGAATTAGCGGCCTTTTTGCGAATTTGGGAGGCCTTCAATGTGCCTCCAGAAAAAAGTTAAGATTGCTCTAAATAGGAGGAGATGAGTAGAATATTTAAAATATTCTCTTGAATGTTAAATAAAAATTGGTCTTCAAATACAAGTAAGTTTTATTTCATTCAAATGTGTCAGTGCAAAATCACGTATCAGGTTCCAAAAATTCCAACGTGAGGACCCTTGCCCCCACGGCAAACGGTACGGACAGCCTAAGGGGGCAAGTCTCCTGGTCTACAGAAAGGCTGTCTGCTTGAATCGCCACTCGCAAAAAGGGCCGATGACATTATGTTGGGCCCTGCTGATACATGAAACATCAAACAATTGCATCTGCCTGTCACACTAGTTAACTGTTTCTATTTTGACTAGCTGATTACTAGTGAATTTATGTAGATGACACTGACAGGCCTGGATTGGATTTATGGCTAAAACACCTATCTCTGTCAAACAACCATTTTTTGAAAGAATATATGATAGATCATAGCTGACTACATTTCCTCAATTGTAACGTTTTAGTTGTTTACCAACAAAACACTTGAAGCCAGTTGCTATTTTAAAATGATTTCAGAATGCAGGGCCCCTATGCAGACAGCCTTTCTGGAATTTGCCCTGTTTAAAAAGACACCAAAAGAATCACCACAGTCTGTCCGGTTGTCATCCTTTGTTCTCAATTTTTACCCAGCACTGATAGGTTTTTTGATGAGAAAACTTTAATTGTCGTATTTTAGGAATCTTAGGATCATAGTGCAACACAAAATATATAGTCTGATACATGGGAAAATGATAAATGATAAATATTTCATGCTTCATTCAGTTCTCCAAAATCATATCTTGCCTGTGTGACCAACACCGGATATATCCGATCTTTGGGTGCCCTTGCACTTAGCAAAATAAAAACTACATAGGTCGATTAAGGGGTATTGAATTATATACTAGATATCAAGGTTTTACCTTTTACTTTGTTTCTATTTCAGTTTGTAAAGCACATTATTGAAACAGTAATAGAAATCCATGAAATCCGTCTGATTTGGTGGGTAGACCCACAATATCCCTGGTCCCAGGGGATAGGTTATCCAATATGG
Source organism: Maea johnstoni (assembly GCA_963942565.1). NCBI lineage: Eukaryota > Metazoa > Annelida > Polychaeta > Spionida > Magelonidae > Maea > Maea johnstoni. The sequence goes on from OZ012684.1 coordinate 93,792,610, forward strand.
GGGTCTAGCATGACAAGGGTTAAAAGGAATAAGGTCAATAATCAAATAAGAATAAAATAAACAACAGCTCTAGTATGTACAAGGGAGACAATTACTAAATGTATATTCAGGTAACACTCATAGAATTTGCTGATATCTGTATTATCCATATCTTTGGTAATTATGCATGGCCTAGCGACAGCCAAAACTCCCCAATTAGCACCAGATTTCCTGAAATAAAATGCGTTTTCCTAAGTCTCCGCGTTTGATGCATATTACCGTACTACTACGCCATGTTCTGGTGCACCGATTCTCAATTGCTGCGGTACATCGTAGGTGTGCCAGCGTATGCCGAGGTGCAATGTTGTTTTAAATCATTCACCTTAAGATCTTGTCAATGTGGTCGTAAAACTTGATATGGACTCAAGTTTTGAGCAAATATTTGACGAACTGTGAAATTCTTCCCTCCGTGTAAATAACTGTTTGTCTTTCACATTTGTGAAATTTGAAGGTCCCCGGTCCATTAAGAGCTCCTTTTGAAAACACTTCAGTTTTTTTACCCCAGAAGTCTTACACCCTGCTCAGCTGTGAGGGTACTTTTGTTATTTTTAATTGACAATATCTTTTGTGCTTACTAGGTGTAAATGGCTGATGGTATGAGTGCCAAGGAGATTGAGGCGGGCCTGAAGAAGCTGCTCTTTCAAGGCGGCCCGGCAGCAGCTGAGTCTTCACCACAGGGGGCGCTCCTGACAGCCAGCAGCCTCAACACAGCAGCAGCAGGCAAGCCAGCAGCTCCTACCCAGGCAACTAGCAACACAGAGTCTAACGGGGCAGGTAGGGTTCCATGTGGATATCACATACTATATGGGGATTTTCACATCACCCACTTTTATATTTATCAGCTGGGGCGTTGGGAAAGTTGTGCTTGACATATGAAAGATGATACTGTCTTGACGCTTTGCTAATTAAAACATTGACTTGACAATTAATTGAAAATGTATGCGTTTGCATATCTTTTTACAATTTACATGTAATATCTTTTGTTAGATCACAGTAGGAAGCTTGTCGGGATAAGTTCTTTTAACCCTTTCACACTCAGAGAGTCAGAGTTTCCCTAGAAAGTAGCATATATGCTATTCTCATACTTTTGAAAAATAAATTTGGAATAAAGCCATATGTTACAAAATATTTGAAGTAGAGTTGTTGTTTAGCTTCTGATCAACATTTCCCCTTCAAATGTTTTCCAGAAAATGCTTTAGTAAGTACAATATTTCCAATATATATGTAGTTTTGATATACATACACACACGTCCATTACTTATGGACAATAACTTACACATCAATGATTATAATGTGGATGGTATTATTGGTTTTATAAGCAGGCCAAAGACCATTTAGCTGGAGAATTAAGTTATAGTCGCAATACAATACACACATACACACATATAGATATACTCATGCACACCATTACACATACATAAATACTATTGAAAACTTCTTCAGATAAAGCTGCTGAGCAGAGTAAGACCCCAGGAAGTGGTTCAGGGAAGAAGCAGAGAGTGAAGAAGAACAAAGGGAAGTCGTCATCACCAGGTAAAACAGGGAGCCAGCAGGAGGGTGGTTCTCCAGGTGACAGCAGCAAGCCCAGTTCCGCCGCTGCCAAATCTAGCGCCTTCAGCAGACACAGCCAACAGCAGCAGCAGGAATCCTCTCAGCAACAGCAGGGCTCCAAGCCCGCCGCTGGAAAGACCCCCCAGCCGCAACAGCAGCAGCAGGGACAGGGGGCTGCCAACACCCCTAATGCTGACCCCAAAAAGAACAAAAAGCCCAATAAGAAGAAAGGCAGCCAGGGCGCTTCCGGACCTCCAGCTTCTCAGAAACCACATTCCAGTGAAAACCATGCCTCATCCAGCAAGAAAGATGAACATGGTATGCTATACAATTTTCTGTAGCACTTGGACATTGTCCATGACATATATATATATATATATATATATATATATATATATATATATATATATATATATATATATATATATATATATATATATATATATATATAGTTTGAATATATACATACCCCAAATATTGAAATGTATTCATGGCCTACCAACTAGATTCTGTTTCTCAAAATTATCCAAAATCCTGGGTTTGAGACCAGCCTAAGGCACCTGAAAATGTTACCAGTAACTTACTATGTTGGTGGTACTCCATATGTGCTTGTTTTATGGCTGCCGAAAAGAATGATTTTTAGTTAGAATTCCAAATCCTAAATCTTTGGTCAGAATGTCAAACTAGGTATACATCCATTACTATCCAAAAATGTTGATTTGTGTGTCATTAGAGACATCTGGATATCAGGAGTATTTATAATCATAGATATTAAAGATTAAAAAGGTGTGTTTATCTAGTATGTGACTGAGTCCCAATAAGACCCAGCCAGGCACCCTGCTGGCTCAGGCCCCATTGTAACATATTTCATATGCTGTCTTGATACTGGTAATGCTGGGTATGATGCTTTTTATGAGCGTAAGGCTTACCGTAACCAGATGATCTCATCAGTCTCAGAAAGTATAGTTTGCACAGCTTTTGAGAACCTCAAACAAATTAGTTTAAATAGTGTAAATGTTTGTTGGTCATTATCTCAACTTATCTTAATTATTTTTGTAAAAAAAAACACAGATCTAGGTCATTGTCTTTCAACACTCGGTTAACAAACTATAAAGCTGTAGAGGTTATCTGGGATTTATACCAATCCCACACACGAACATCAGGGATATTGTAGGAATATACAGATTTATTCTCCCCATATCATTAGCAATACCTTCACAAGGAGTTCCTCAACGAGTGCTTTTCTTAATCTGGAGTCCATCTAGGATTACGAGCCAGTCATGAACATCAGGGATATTGTAGGAATATGGTGTGACAAATCAGGGTCCTTTATTTGGTTATATTCTCCCTATATCAATAGCCATAGATTTGCTAGATGTTCCTACACAGATGCTTATCTTGCTGCAGATGGCGAAGACAAAGGAGCACCGTTTTTAGACCAGCTACCACCACCAGCAATCCTGGCCGAGCTAGAGGCAGACCTTATCTACCCACTGAAAAAGGTAAGAGATTATTTAACACTCTCGCTGCTCACTCTTGTGACAAATTTAATCCTAACTTTATGATGCTAAAAGGTGGAAGTGACTGAATCTCTGCTAGGCTGAAAATTAGTGGGTGCCAGGAGCCCAGGGCTCCTTTGAATTCTCCTGCGACTCCCTCAAATTTCTGCAGGGAGCCCGAAGATGTGCTGGTTTTTATACACAACACCTCTAAGTGGCTTTTGGGCTCCCTGGAAACTTAATTTCGAGCCCTGCCCTGGAACATTGGGATTTATCTTAGAGTTCTCTGCTAGAGCTTTCCAGTGATTACCAACGTAAGAGGGTTTATATAGATATCAAACTTCTTGCAGTCTGTGTTTTAGAGAAAAGTAGCATGGCATCAAAAGTGTTAACAAGGGGTGGATCCAAGGTTGTGTCACATTGACTCGTTCAGTCTAAATCAATGCTGGTTTTCCAGATAAATTGTTAACGCAAATTCACTTTTGGTGCATATTGTGCTAAAGTTTTCTAATGAAGCACTGAATATCATATAATAACACACCCACAGACTATGGTAATGGCAATTGAATTATTTGTGTCAGGAGTTTCCTTTTAGTAACATAATATGCTACATATTGATGAGGTATATTATATAATTAGTATTTGTATGTTTATACATGTATGTTTAATAGTCAGTATTCCTGTTTACAGGAGTAAGACATGGAAACTCTGCCTAATTAATGCTTTAATTACAAAGAGTTCCCATTTGTATAATGATAATTTTTTATATCAAATCAGTTTCAAAGCATATAATTACAAAAATACTACAGAGTGGTAGTTAATGGTATGGAACAACATGGAAAACATTTTTTGCTTCAAATATTTTCCCAAATTTTGCTACTAGATTGAAATTATTCCAATAAGCCTACTAGCGCTACTGGAGACACTGTTGGGTAAATGCAAAAGTGCCCTACTCAGCAATATAGATGATATTTCAATGTCTTCAAATCTCTCATTTTTGCAGAGATCCCTTAAGTTTCCGAAAGCTCGCTTCTTTTGTCGCTTGTGTGAGTACCACTGTGACACGGTTGAGATTTGCCGGCGCCACGTGCGAGACGCGAGGCACATGAGGCTCAAACAGACCCAGGAAGAAGACATGCTGTTAAAGAACCTCCCCCCTCCCTCAGCGCCGCACCTAGCCGCCCTAACCAAGGTCCTAGATGGCATCTACTCCTGCCAGGGTCTGACAGACGACGAGGTCAAACACAGAGAAGCCACAGTCAAGAAACTGGAAATGAAATTACAAACCAAAATTCCAGGTAAGAGCCTATTGTGTGTCATGGTTTTCCACAAAGCTCACTCCGATTTTTTTTCATATTTCTATAATAAGCATTTTCCTGCATGTATAGTAATGTACTTTTGTACTGGCAGGGACCTGTTTATGGGGATACATATCCCTGATCATGTGAAGTTGCACTGCACAGAAAATGTAACGATTAATGCCTCCTAGTTGACCCACCTGGTCCTATTAAAAATATGATTTCAGAAGCTTCAAGAAATTGATCTAGCATTAAAGGTCCATTTTTTAATTTTTTTCTTGTCCATCAAAAATAAAATTAAAAAAGTGACAGTATCCTGCTTTATTTCGGGCTATGTTGTGGACATGCTAAATATTTAAGTTTGATGGTTGGGGTTTTAGGATTGGATTCTCTGTGTTTGTTGTTTAAACTTTCTGCTTTATTTTTATGCTTAAAAGTCAAGTCGTATGGATCCTGAGCCTGTGATGCTAAACTGACTGGCTGTATTGTAGGCTTAAAGGTGGAATTATATGGGTCCTCAGCCTGTGATGCTAAACTGACTTGCTATATTGTAGGCTTAAAGGTGGAATTATATGGATCCTGAGCCTGTGATGCTAAACTGACTTGCTATATTGTAGGCTTAAAGGTGGAATTATATGGGTCCTGAGCCTGTGATGCTAAACTGACTTGCTATATTGTAGGCTTAAAGGTGGAATTATATGGATCCTCAGTCTGTGATGCTAAACTGACTTGCTATATTGTAGGCTTAAAGGTGGAATTATATGGGTCCTGAGCCTGTGATGCTAAACTGACTTGCTGTATTGTAGGCTTAAAGGTGGAATTATATGGATCCTCTATCAACGGCTTTGGAACGAAGTCTAGCGATATCAACATAGACGTTGTGCTTGGTGAGAAGGATCATCCTGCCCAAACGCTGATAAACATCTGTCAAATACTGAAGGATTGCAGTGAGTATAAGAACATAATCATTGTGTTTTTATAGGACAAATATTGTAGGTTCTCATTTTTCTACATACTGTATAGTGTATATGAAATATATGCTAGTTATTTCTGTGATGTAAGTCATTGAAGCTTGTCCTATTTTTCCCCGTCATCGTAGCACTTACCGGTATTCAGATCAACTCTCTATAAACACAGATTGGTTGATGAGAGTTTGTGATTTTTATTATCGACAACATCTACAGCGAAAGTGATGAACCATTGTAAAGAATGTGTGTTGAGTATCACTTCAGCTTTGTTAGGATGGATTTATTTATTGTGTATTTTGTGTCATGGTCTTAGCCAGCAGGGCGTCTGGGTGTCTTTTTGGACACCAAAACCCTTAAAAAGCACCCCTCAGGACACCCAAAATATTTTGTGAGGAATTTTTAAAAATGTCAATCTCAAGCATATAATTGAATTTTTTCATCTCCATATAATTCCCATGACATTGTAGAAGGATATTATGCCTTACTTTGATAAATATATACATGTTTATGGTTGATTTCAGAGTATATTGTGGTCCCCCTTAAAAATTTGGACGCCCAAAAATTTTACAATTGTCAATTTTGAGCACCCAGTTTCTAAATCCTGGCTAAGACCCTGTTTTGTGTCCTATATAGGACAGGACTAGAATGGGTTTTCAGTATATACTGAAAACCCATTCTAGTCCTGCCATTTTTGTAAGATCTCCAATTTAATCTGATAGCAGCCATAAATGAGGCATATTGATAGTGTTTAAGATAATAATATTATGCGGCACATGCTTTTGATGAGGTGTATATTTGCCAAAAAATATTTGTTATGCCGCTGAATATTAATGGTAATGGCAAGAGTATTTCAGTTCAGTTGCTGTAAAAAATCCTACTATTTTGATTTTTCTGCAGAGGACTACACTGATGTGAGAAGTGATTTCAATGCCAAGATCCCGGGTATCTATTTCAAGCCGCTGAAGGAAGATCTGCTGTGCCAGCTGAGTGTGAGCAACACCATGGCTCAGCACACCACCAGGCTGCTCCAGGCCTACTCCGCCATCGACCCCAGAGTCAAGAAACTGGGCGTCATATTCCGCTACTGGGCTAAGGTACCTAGGTCATAGATAGAACACAAAACATATAAGATTTTTTTAGGATTATCGACAAAATGTTAATTTTGAATAGATAATTGGTACTTTTCACATTCACTTATAGGACTTTATGTAAAGATTCTATGCATATTCTAAACAATTATATGTTTGTAGATGGGAATGACTATGTAGTGTGCTCTGCCTTTAAAACTAGGGGCACCTCCCCAATATTTAGATATTTTGGACATTCAATTTAAAATCTTGGCTATGGCAATTTTCTAAACCGCCCAATTAGATTTAATGGCCAAAGGAGTTGACCATTTCATTTTGTATTATTTACTGGCCTTGTCAGGAGAATGAGTTTTAACTTATATTATTGTATTGTTCTAGCTCTGTAAATTGGACAGACAAGGAGAGGGGACCCTGCCATCTTACTCATTTGCCTTGCTGTGTGTCTACTTCCTGCAACAGTGCAAGACTCCAGTTCTACCTGTCATACATGAGGTAAGTTCATCCTCCCAACAACCAGCAGTGACACAGACATACAAACAAACACACACACACATATTAAAAAAAGGATTTTAAAGGTCACCCTTGTAATTTTTGTCTGGATTTATGACCCCTAGTACGATAATTTCTTGTAAATAAGGCATAAATCATCTGATGATGACATCCAGCTGATCTCATTGAAGTTGTTAGATTGACAACATGAATTTCATCCTATATATTTCTTTTTCAATTCAAGTGGAGGAAGAAAACCAAACCCGATAAAGGAGAAGAAAATGAACAGGCTGCATTTGAGGAGATTGAGAAACTGGTGAGCATTTTTTGCTATGTATTCATTTCTATTGCAGTGTTAACTACATATACTAACTTTCCAACTATGTTCTATAGATATTAGCATAATTGATTGAATGAGTGTATGTACACAGTGTAATAATGTACACAGTGAAATAATAAACTCTGTAAATTCTCATGTGCAGCACAACATTGTGTGATGATGTTTTAGTGAGAAACTGATAATCTGAACTAAATAATTTTATTTTTAACAATTACACATATTTGTCAAACAGCTAAAGTTTGTGAATTATTTAAGAATGAAGAACTCCTTGATGATCCTTTGCATTTACATAGGATGTTGATGATGATTGTGAATATTGTTTTGTAAACTTCAATCCATTATTCAACCCTTGAATTCTGTCTTTTATTCCTTCATAGTTTCCGAGATGTAGGAGCTGGAAGAGTGGCAACAAGCAGAGCGTGCCGGAGCTGTGGGTGGCCCTGCTGAAGTTCTACAGTGTTGAGTATGACAGTGGTGTGCGTGTGGTGTCGCTCAGGCAGCAGAAACCTCTCACTCGCAGCGAGAAGAAGTGGTCCAGCAAGAAGCTGGCTATAGAAGGTACCAGAATCTAAGCCTGTCAGTTAAAGCGCCGCTGCTCTTGCCTCATAGTTTGCTACTCTGGTTCTGCATGGCCATGGGTACAATTACAAGGATTCCTGTGGGGAAGGGAAGGGGCTAAAGAAAACTGTAAAATATATAAGAAATTCTGAATATTTTTACATTTACCTCACAATGTTGCATTACATTTTTAAATTTTCTTTTGACTTGTTATTTTCTTATTTGAATTGCACCAAGTGTGCAGGATGTTTCAACTTAATACAAATGATCCAGTTCTTGAAAAACCCATACAAGGACTTTCTAAGGTTGTCAATTTCTAGGATGGAATTTAAAAAAAAGAATTCATGTGAATGCTGAGACATTGCTAAAGGCATTGTACATTTCTTTAATACTTTATGAATATATAGTATATACTTTATACTACTGTATATGATTATCTGATTATCTTGCCACCTGCCTAAATATAGCACCTATTTCATGACTGCCCATTTTGAACACCTATTTTCAAAATCCTACAAATAACATCGATAGATATTCTAGGCTATATGTGTATATGTGTATGTTAATTTACCTTCCAAATGTATTTTTCAGATCCTTTCTCTATCAAGCGCAATGTGGCCAGATCGGTGAGCCACAGCCACGTCTTTGAGTATATCTACGACCGCTTCAGAGCTTCATACCAGTATTTCGGTGTGACTCAAACCAAAGATGGCCCAGCTGTAACCAAAGCAAACCTCAAGATCACTGCAAAGCCGCCGGAACCAGTGGAGAAAAAGAAGGAAGCTGCTAAGGAGAAAAAAGATACAAAACCTGTCCTCAAGAAAGAGAAATCGCCTGATACATCTAATGTTGAGGCAGCTGGCAAGGATAGTGCCAAAAAAGGAAATGAGGAGACTAAAACAGAGACTCTGATTGAAAAGAGTGTAGAAAATGGCTCGACAAAGCCATCTGACACTGAGGGTTTCGCCAGGAAACTCTCGACCTCCATCCTGACAGACGCTATAGGCCAGCTCTCTCTCAATGAGGAGGGTAAGGTGGGCAAGGTGGAGCCGTCGAACGACCAGCTGACTGACTACGCCTCGACGCTGGTGGAGTCCCTGGTGCACACAGTGGTCCAGCAGGTCAACGACAGCAAGGAGGCTGACGATTGGAAGGTCTCCGACGATCTCAATCGCTACGTCTCAAAGCTGGTAGATGGCGCTATGGCAGAGGCTGTCTCCAAGGCTAAGGGCCAGAAGCACACAACTGCAGAGTTCGCTGCAGGCCTTGTGGAGGAAATTATGGCCAAAGTCCTAGAGACTCTCCACAAACGGGACAGCTGTACAAGTTCAAAGATCTCTGAAGAAGAGAGCGCAGCAGAGTCTAGCTCCAAAGCTGAAGCTAGTTCAGGAGAAACGGAGCAAGAGTCCTCAGAAACCGATAAGGTGAAGGAGGCTATCAAGGATGGGAGTGGTACCGCTGTGGAAGAGGAGGAAGAGAACCAGAATGAGGGGAACAAGGAACCAGCAGCGTCAGCGACTATTTCCTCAGGTCTCAATGTGGAGCTGACCAGCGTCAAAAGCTCCAATCTCAACGTGGACGAGATCATCTTCACATTTGATGAGAAGTCACTCACAGATGGGAAGGTAGCTGACTGACTTTCTATCATTTTTCCCAATCTGACTCATTCATGAACCCCTTTATATGAGGATGCACTCTAGTTGTAACCCAGTGGCAGTCAGTTAAATTATATTACGTTAATACGGTTTTTTTTAGGTAAGAAAATAATTTTTATGATATTAGATACACCATTTATACTAGAAACTATTTGAGTCTCGACTGATATTTCTAGCCCATATGTATCTCCTGTATGGGTCGGATATTTATGAATTATGATTTTCTAAATTAGTTATGGATACATTCAACCACTCACAAACATATTAATCTCTCTTAATGCTGAATTTTATCATTCAATTCATATGTGATGATATTTGAAATATCATTACTTGAATATGATTGTCTTGTTAGTTGTGCGCATGAATCATGTTTTACATAAGTGAATGGTGATTATTTTGTAGGGCCCAGCTATCATGTGTAGTATTTGTCAGAAGGAGGGTCACTTGAAGACAGACTGCCCAGAAGAGGCCTTACCCGAGCTGCAGCCACTACCAGAACCTCTACCAAAATCCTACCTTAATACCCTCAATAAAATCCTCATGCAAGTACCTAGTAAGTGTGCCTTTGAATTCAGGCGGATATGCATGCTATTTTCCTCCATTTTACACAAGACTTGGGGTGTATCATTAGAAATTTCATATAAGGCCTAGGAAAAAAATAGTTTTATTCCTGTAATGGTCCAAAAGAAATAGGGTAGGTAGGTCGGTAAAAAAAAATTGGGGGATTATTTTTTTGGTCAAAAATGTGTGTTTTATACATGTTTTAGCATTTAAGTTATGTATCAATGGTCAGGGTAGTGACCGCTTGGACTTTGAGCCAGCCCACAAAGATCTTCAGATAAAATCCAAACACTTCATTCTCCATGAGAAAGTGCTAGTATTAAATAATGTTGTTGGGACTTGGCACGTTTTTACGTTTTTGCTTCAATCTCCATTAGTAAGTGCTACTATTTAATACTATTGTTGGGACTTTGCAAGGTTTTGAAACTCGAGCGCTCATCATTTTTTATGATTAAATAGTTGAGCGGCTCATAATTGTGGATTACTTTTAATACTCAGAGTACTTTTATGTTGGCCCAACAGGAGCTTCAGATGTCTATATAGGGTACTGGGTGGTCTTTGAAGCAAGCATAAGAATGATGTTGATGCTGTTTGGCCCAACAGGAGCTTCAGATGTCTATATAGGGTACTGAGTGGTCTTTGAAGCAAGCATGAGAGTGATGTTGATGCTGTTTGGCCCAACAGGAGCTTCAGATGTCTATATAGGGTACTGGGTGGTCTTTGAAGCAAGCATAAGAGTGATGTTGATGCTGTTTGGCCCAACAGGAGCTTCAGATGTCTATATAGGGTACTGGGTGGTCTTTGAAGCAAGCATAAGAGTGATGTTGATGCTGTTTGGCCCAACAGGAGCTTCAGATGTCTATATAGGGTACTGGGTGGTCTTTGAAGCAAGCATGAGAGTGATGTTGATGCTGTTTGGCCCAACAGGAGCTTCAGATGTCTAGATAGGGTACTGGATGGTCTTTGAAGCAAGCATAAGAGAGATGTTGATGCTGTTTGGCCCAACAGGAGCTTCAGATGTCTATATAGGGTACTGGGTGGTCTTTGAAGCAAGCATGAGAGTGATGTTGATGCTGTTTGGCCCAACAGGAGCTTCAGATGTCTAGATAGGGTACTGGATGGTCTTTGAAGCAAGCATAAGAGAGATGTTGATGCTAATTTCCCTGTGGTTTTCAGAGGACTTTGAGCCGACACACCAAGAGCTGCAGATGCGCCAGAAGATCCTTCAAGAGCTGGAGAGCTTTGTTCAGGATCTCTACCCGGACGCTGAGCTGGCTCTCTTCGGCTCATCCTGTAACGGCTTCGGCTTCCAGAAGAGTGATCTCGATATCTGCATGACCTTCAAAAATAAATCTACTCCAGAGGTAACGTTTAGCTTTAGCCTGTTTTCTAAAGGGCCCGACAGCCAATGCCAAAACTCTAGATGTGGTGTTTCTACTCATCAAGAATGTGATGAAAGTTTTACCTTGAGTTCATCTTAAATCCGTAATCTGAATGTAAGACAGTGTTGAAGTCGCGTTTGAATCAAGTTTGAAATCACAATCATGACATCTTAGAATTAACATAACTTCATCAAATAATTGTTAATGATTATTTGGTCAAAGATATAATACCCAAAAGGGCAGGCCTTTTTGGGGCACCACAGGTATGACAGGGTTAAAGTGGATTATAGATCTACTGTCCTACTGATTTAAATTTAACACAAGTTTATTTCATATATTAGTACATTAGTCTCATTTTATTAGGTAACTTTGACTCTAACTTGCTATTAAACATCTTAATTATCATGTTTAATTCAATCATTATTAAGCTTTCCCAAAGTTTATGTTGTTTCACTTACAGTTTTATTTTGTTTTTGTCTGGATATGTCTACATGTTAGTGAAGACACTGTTTCTAATGTCAACAATTTATTTACATATAAGATAACACTGTACTAGTATATAAGTGAAGATTGTATACTTTGTGGATACCTTCAGGGTTTAGATGTGCCAGATATCATTGAGAAGCTTGCTGTCAAGCTCAAGTTGCATACAGGGGTCTACAATGTGATTCCTATCACCACAGCCAAGGTCCCTATTGTCAAGTTCAGGCACAGGAAAAGCCAACTGGAGGGTGACATTAGTCTCTACAATACTCTGGTGAGTGAAGACATTTTCCTTACTGTAAAGATGCACTTCCTCTTATTGTATTCTTGATTTCAAGCTATTGCTTTTTTGTGCAAGCAGTATTAATTTTTCATTCTTCCATTATCTGTGGTTACTACCTTTTTTCTCAGAAGATTTGTCCTCTGTCTGACAAAGCACCGTGATAAGGGATTTCCGGCCCCCTTTTTACATGATCCTTTTCTTATTTGCCTATCTAGATAGATCAAAAATGCCTTCATTTTCTTGTTTGTTTCTTGTTTCGTTGTTTTGTCTTCATGAAGCTTTAAAACGAGATGAACCTAAATTGAATGTTATCCCTGATTACCTGTGTGTTGCATTGCAGGCTCAGCACAACACTAGGATGCTGCAGCTCTACTCTCAGCTAGACTACAGGGTGAAGGTGATAGGCTACACTATGAAAGTGTTTGCTAAGGTAGGTCTCAACATATCTCGTAGCACCACCAGACGCTGTTCAATACAAGTCTGACACTTAGATTTAAGGCTAGGGGCCCGAAAAGGTCTTTTGATAAAAAATAGTGGCCAAAAACAGGATTTCTGGTTAATATACCTACTATTTTGGGCCCCTTGTCTGAAAAAGCTAGGGGCCCGTAGCAAAATCTAGGGGCATATGCCCCTAGCACGTTCTATTCATGATTCATTTTTCCTGCTAGTTAGCCAAATAGAAGACCATTGGATTTATCTTAGTGATGTTTTTACATTTTATGTGTATATGACTATGTGCAAAGCAATGATATGTGTACAATATAAAAAAGCCACATTTTTTTCTTCACCTTATCATTTAATATGTAGTAATATGTGCCAATTCAGTGTCTTAGCCAGGATTTAGAAACTGGGTGCCTAAAATTGGCAGTTGTAAAATTTTTGGGCATCCACATTTTTAAGGGGGATCACAATATACTCATATTTCAATCATAAACGTTGATTCAATTGTAAGCTTGAGATAGAGATTTTTAGGAATTCCACACTAAAGAATTTGGGTGTCCTGAGGGGTTCTTTTTTAGGGTTTGGGTGTACAAAAAGGCACCCAGACGCCCTGCTGGCTAAGACCATGTGCCAATTTGTACTATAGGTCAATACTGTTTGCTTCTCTCACCTCTACCTGCCCTCCAAGGTTTGAATATGGCTCAATGCATGGGAGAAAATTGGCGTTGACTTACCGTTAGGGGATGGTTTCCCCCAGTACTCAGGTTTCCATTGCCACATTGTCTAATGATAAAAGTGAGGATTGAGGAAAATCCTAATTCAATTCTAAGTTTGTTAGTTTTTGTGGGGGAGTTAAAAATGAATTGTGGTGAAGAGAGTACTCCATATTGATATATATATATATATATATATATATATATATATATATATATATATATATATATACTAGAAAAGTACCCGTCCTGCGGACGGAAACCGTGAAATATCTTATAACGACATACATATCAGAGCACCCAGATATCTCTGACACCACACATTTAGGGTCACCTAACCTATGTATCAATAATTCAAGAAGAAACAGATATACCATCGACAAATAAGATCAAGGTTTATCATACCGGCTGTAATAAGAATATAGTGCTGTGTATGTTCATGATATCACTGATATATCTAATTATAATCATTTCCACTCAAAACTATTTTCAAAGTGAAAGTATGGCGTAACATATGTCATTTGTACATCTATCTGTCTGTCTGTCCGAATGTCCCTCTCCCCCCTCCCCTCTCTCTCTCTCTCTCTCTCTCTCTCTCTCTCTCTCTCTCTCTCTCTCTCTCTCTCTCTCTCTCTCTCTCTCTCTCTCTCTCTCTCTCTCTCTCTCTCTCTCTCTCTCTCTCTTTCTCTGTATCTCTCCCTGCCCCCCGTATCTCTCTCGCTGTATGTCTCTCTCATTGTATCTCTCTCCCCCCTCTCTCGCTCGTATCTCTCTCTCGTTGTATCTCTCTCTCTGTATCGATCTCCCTGCCCCTCACTCTCGCTTGTATCTCTCTCATTGTATCTCTTTCTCTCGCTCTCATTGTATCTCTCTCTGTATCTCTCTCCCTCCCCCGCTCTCTCTTTGTATCTCTCTCTCCCTCCCTTCTGTCTCGTTCTCTGTCTCGCTCTCTGTCTCTCCCTCCCCTCTCTCTCGTTCTCTGTATCGCTGTCTGTCTCTCTGTCTCTCCCTCGTCACACCTGAACACATGTTCCTTAGTCCTACAGTACATGCACTGAGCGCTTGCTATTTTGAGTCTCAGGTGCCACCTCCCGGACTGGCACACATCGTCTTTACAGCAGAAGGGCTGAGAGATGGTTACAAAGTATCATCTATTTCACATTGATACTTGTTTCCGATCTATCGAGTTTGCTATTTTCTATTGAAATACCTACATAAAAAGTTTTTTTTAACTTTTTAACAGCTGCAATTTAAAATGTTTATATCAAACTGACCTTTCATTTTCTTTAAACTGAGAAAGTGCAATGGTTAATACAAAATACTGTTTTAAATTACATGTAAACCCACCATATATTGAGGCAATATCACCTTATCATTTCACCATCTTCAATGAAATCCAAGTTATCCATCTATCCCCGAATATCCTGTTTTTATCTCATTCTCCTAAGATTCTCCTCTTCCTTATCAATGGCGAAGAGAACAGTCAAAGTTAAACTGCCGTCTGTATGCCCTAGACGTCATTCAAACCCTGTCCTGTTTGTTCCACTTAAGCCTTATGTTCTCGTTGCGTCGGGCTCGACCCCCTCGCAAATAAAACCGCAGGCACACCAGTGGGTGTTGTGGTTAGGGCCTCATTGTTCGCAGCTATTTTGGGGTGGCTTGCCTATTAACTTGGTTTCAACCTGATCAGGTGCACATGTTCTCCTCAACGGACCTCCCGGGGAGATATGCAGTTCTAAAAATCATCATCAAGAGCACATTTTTGTTTAACTTTTTGAAATTTGTTTACGTTAAAAACCATATGTCACACTCGGATATCCGTAAGACCACACATTGAATGCCACCTAACCCTAACCTATGTATCAATAATTCAAGAAACTTGGCATATAGATATACCATTTCATAAATAAGATCATGGGTTATTAAACCGGCTGTAATAAAAGATGGGACATTTATGATTTCACTGATACATATAATCTTAATCATTTCTACTCAAAACTATTTTCAAAGTTAGAGTATGGCGTAATATATCATTTCTCTCTCTCTCTCTCTCTCTGTATACATATATATATATATATATATATATATATATATATATATATATATATATATATATATATATACATATATATATATATATATATATATATATATATATATATATATATATATATATATATATATATATATATATATATATATATATATATATATGTATATATGAATAGATACTTGTATTTGATCCATCTATTTTTATATAAATGTTTATCGAAGTTGCTATATAAAAAGGGTTTATAACATTTTAGTGGCTGTATTTAAGAACTTTTTTCAAACGGACCTTTCATTTTCCGAAAAGTGTGGTAACGGCTTGAGGTAGTTCTAAGTTTATAAAGACATTAAATTTCGTCACAATTTTCAAGTTCTTTTCATAATGATCATTTTCAAATGGTTACTATTTGAGCCCGCGTAGCCTATATACTGGTTGTCTGAAAAACATTTTTTGAACTATAGAAAAGTCCAGATTTTTCTTAAGCTCAAATATGCATGTTACTCATGCGCCACCGTAGTATGCTGCACTGTCTGGGTTTGTTCGACGAATCTCCGTCGAAGCACTCTGCCCTTGTTTGTGTTTTGCCCCATGGGATTTGTCCCTAAGCACCCATGCAGGCAATGTCCAGGGTCTCCATGGCGCCTCAACCCGTTCTGTACATGCTCTTGATTTAATCACCCGGGTAGGCTTAACGCTACTACAGTCAGCGCACTTCTGCCACCGTACAACGAACAAAGTTCGTGCAGTGTAACCCCACTGTGGAAGCAGAAGTTTGATATCGGTAGTACCAATTACGCCGGGTGGTCATACCAAACCCGGCCGCGCTCGAGATTGAGAAATCAGCATCAAAAGCACCTTTTTGTAAATCATTT
Organism: Maea johnstoni; assembly: GCA_963942565.1. NCBI lineage: Eukaryota > Metazoa > Annelida > Polychaeta > Spionida > Magelonidae > Maea > Maea johnstoni. The sequence goes on from OZ012684.1 coordinate 93,808,880, forward strand.
TGAAATCTATTTACACTAAGAACCATCTAGATACACTCGTCCACCAAACTGCCAACTCAGAATTAGGCAAACAGGCGCGGCAACGGAGATCATGCGTTTCAAAGGATTGGGCCTCCTCTCTTATAATATAGATATATATATATATATATATATATATATATATATATATATATATATATATATATATATATATATATATATATATATATATATATATATATATATATATATATATTTATATATATATATATATATATATATATATATATGTATTTATTGTTTGTTTGTTTTTGCTGAGAAGTAAACTTGACTTTTAAAATGAATGATAATGCAATAAATACTCCTAAGTAAGACGTAGTTCTGACCTATCAAGTATGCACGTTTTAAACAGTGCTCTGTTGTTTGCCCTATGCCTACACTCTCATGGTCATCATAATCCAAATGATGTAGCTATTCTGTTCAGATCAAGAATACATGTTTTAACCACTTCTTTGTACTCTCACTAGATGTGCGATATTGGTGATGCGTCGCGTGGCAGCCTGTCGTCCTATGCCTACACTCTCATGGTCATCATATGTTAACCTGTTCTCTGTTCTTTGTGTAGATGTGCGATATTGGCGATGCATCGCATGGCAGCCTGTCGTCCTATGCCTACACTCTCATGGTCATCATATGTTAACCTGTTCTCTGTTCTTTGTGTAGATGTGCGATATTGGTGACGCGTCGCGTGGCAGCCTGTCGTCCTATGCCTACACTCTCATGGTCATCATATGTTAACCTGTTCTCTGTTCTTTGTGTAGATGTGCGATATTGGTGACGCATCGCGTGGAAGCCTGTCGTCCTATGCCTACACTCTCATGGTCATCATATGTTAACCTGTCCTCTGTTCTTTGTGTAGATGTGTGATATTGGTGATGCGTCGCGTGGCAGCCTGTCGTCCTATGCCTACACTCTCATGGTCATCATATGTTAACCTGTTCTCTGTTCTTTGTGTAGATGTGCGATATTGGTGACGCGTCGCGTGGAAGCCTGTCGTCCTATGCCTACACTCTCATGGTCATCATATGTTAACCTGTTCTCTGTTCTTTGTGTAGATGTGCGATATTGGTGACGCGTCGCGTGGAAGCCTGTCGTCCTATGCCTACACTCTCATGGTCATCATATGTTAACCTGTTCTCTGTTCTTTGTGTAGATGTGCGATATTGGTGATGCGTCGCGTGGCAGCCTGTCGTCCTATGCCTACACTCTCATGGTCATCATATGTTAACCTGTTCTCTGTTCTTTGTGTAGATGTGCGATATTGGTGACGCGTCGCGTGGCAGCCTGTCGTCCTATGCCTACACTCTCATGGTCATCATATGTTAACCTGTTCTCTGTTCTTTGTGTAGATGTGCGATATTGGCGATGCATCGCATGGCAGCCTGTCGTCCTATGCCTACACTCTCATGGTCATCATATGTTAACCTGTTCTCTGTGTAGATGTGCGATATTGGCGATGCATCGCATGGCAGCCTGTCGTCCTATGCCTACACTCTCATGGTCATCATATGTTAACCTGTTCTCTGTTCTTTGTGTAGATGTGCGATATTGGTGATGCGTCGCGTGGCAGCCTGTCGTCCTATGCCTACACTCTCATGGTCATCATATGTTAACCTGTTCTCTGTTCTTTGTGTAGATGTGCGATATTGGCGATGCATCGCATGGCAGCCTGTCGTCCTATGCCTACACTCTCATGGTCATCATATGTTAACCTGTTCTCTGTTCTTTGTGTAGATGTGTGATATTGGTGACGCGTCGAGTGGCAGCCTGTCGTCCTATGCCTACACTCTCATGGTCATCATATGTTAACCTGTTCTCTGTTCTTTGTGTAGATGTGCGATATTGGTGATGCGTCGCGTGGCAGCCTGTCGTCCTATGCCTACACTCTCATGGTCATCATATGTTAACCTGTTCTCTGTTCTTTGTGTAGATGTGTGATATTGGTGATGCGTCGCGTGGCAGCCTGTCGTCCTATGCCTACACTCTCATGGTCATCATATGTTAACCTGTTCTCTGTTCTTTGTGTAGATGTGCGATATTGGTGACGGGTCGCGTGGAAGCCTGTCGTCCTATGCCTACACTCTCATGGTCATCATATGTTAACCTGTTCTCTGTTCTTTGTGTAGATGTGCGATATTGGCGATGCATCGCATGGCAGCCTGTCGTCCTATGCCTACACTCTCATGGTCATCATATGTTAACCTGTTCTCTGTTCTTTGTGTAGATGTGCGATATTGGTGACGGGTCGCGTGGAAGCCTGTCGTCCTATGCCTACACTCTCATGGTCATCATATGTTAACCTGTCCTCTGTTCTTTGTGTAGATGTGCGATATTGGCGATGCATCGCGTGGAAGCCTGTCGTCCTATGCCTACACTCTCATGGTCATCATATGTTAACCTGTTCTCTGTTCTTTGTGTAGATGTGCGATATTGGTGACGCGTCGCGTGGCAGCCTGTCGTCCTATGCCTACACTCTCATGGTCATCATATGTTAACCTGTTCTCTGTTCTTTGTGTAGATGTGCGATATTGGCGATGCATCGCATGGCAGCCTGTCGTCCTATGCCTACACTCTCATGGTCATCATATGTTAACCTGTTCTCTGTTCTTTGTGTAGATGTGCGATATTGGTGACGCGTCGCGTGGAAGCCTGTCGTCCTATGCCTACACTCTCATGGTCATCATATGTTAACCTGTTCTCTGTTCTTTGTGTAGATGTGCGATATTGGTGATGCGTCGCGTGGCAGCCTGTCGTCCTATGCCTACACTCTCATGGTCATCATATGTTAACCTGTTCTTTGTGTAGATGTGCGATATTGGCGATACGTCGCGTGGCAGCCTGTCGTCCTATGCCTACACTCTCATGGTCATCATATGTTAACCTGTTCTCTGTTCTTTGTGTAGATGTGCGATATTGGTGACGCGTCGCGTGGCAGCCTGTCGTCCTATGCCTACACTCTCATGGTCATCATATGTTAACCTGTTCTCTGTTCTTTGTGTAGATGTGCGATATTGGCGATGCATCGCATGGCAGCCTGTCGTCCTATGCCTACACTCTCATGGTCATCATATGTTAACCTGTTCTCTGTTCTTTGTGTAGATGTGCGATATTGGCGATGCATCGCATGGCAGCCTGTCGTCCTATGCCTACACTCTCATGGTCATCATATGTTAACCTGTTCTCTGTTCTTTGTGTAGATGTGCGATATTGGTGATGCGTCGCGTGGCAGCCTGTCGTCCTATGCCTACACTCTCATGGTCATCATATGTTAACCTGTTCTCTGTTCTTTGTGTAGATGTGCGATATTGGCGATGCATCGCATGGCAGCCTGTCGTCCTATGCCTACACTCTCATGGTCATCATATGTTAACCTGTTCTCTGTTCTTTGTGTAGATGTGTGATATTGGTGATGCGTCGCGTGGCAGCCTGTCGTCCTATGCCTACACTCTCATGGTCATCATATGTTAACCTGTTCTCTGTTCTTTGTGTAGATGTGCGATATTGGTGACGCGTCGCGTGGAAGCCTGTCGTCCTATGCCTACACTCTCATGGTCATCATATGTTAACCTGTTCTCTGTTCTTTGTGTAGATGTGCGATATTGGTGATGCGTCGCGTGGCAGCCTGTCGTCCTATGCCTACACTCTCATGGTCATCATATGTTAACCTGTTCTCTGTTCTTTGTGTAGATGTGCGATATTGGTGATGCGTCGCGTGGCAGCCTGTCGTCCTATGCCTACACTCTCATGGTCATCATATGTTAACCTGTTCTCTGTTCTTTGTGTAGATGTGCGATATTGGTGATGCGTCGCGTGGCAGCCTGTCGTCCTATGCCTACACTCTCATGGTCATCATATGTTAACCTGTTCTCTGTTCTTTGTGTAGATGTGCGATATTGGTGACGCGTCGCGTGGAAGCCTGTCGTCCTATGCCTACACTCTCATGGTCATCATATGTTAACCTGTTCTTTGTGTAGATGTGCGATATTGGTGACGCGTCGCGTGGCAGCCTGTCGTCCTATGCCTACACTCTCATGGTCATCATATGTTAACCTGTTCTCTGTTCTTTGTGTAGATGTGCGATATTGGTGACGCGTCGCGTGGAAGCCTGTCGTCCTATGCCTACACTCTCATGGTCATCATATGTTAACCTGTTCTCTGTTCTTTGTGTAGATGTGCGATATTGGTGATGCGTCGCGTGGCAGCCTGTCGTCCTATGCCTACACTCTCATGGTCATCATATGTTAACCTGTTCTCTGTTCTTTGTGTAGATGTGCGATATTGGTGATGCGTCGCGTGGCAGCCTGTCGTCCTATGCCTACACTCTCATGGTCATCATATGTTAACCTGTTCTCTGTTCTTTGTGTAGATGTGCGATATTGGTGACGCGTCGCGTGGCAGCCTGTCGTCCTATGCCTACACTCTCATGGTCATCATATGTTAACCTGTTCTCTGTTCTTTGTGTAGATGTGCGATATTGGCGATGCATCGCGTGGCAGCCTGTCGTCCTATGCCTACACTCTCATGGTCATCATATGTTAACCTGTTCTCTGTTCTTTGTGTAGATGTGCGATATTGGTGATGCGTCGCGTGGCAGCCTGTCGTCCTATGCCTACACTCTCATGGTCATCATATGTTAACCTGTTCTCTGTTCTTTGTGTAGATGTGCGATATTGGTGACGCGTCGCGTGGCAGCCTGTCGTCCTATGCCTACACTCTCATGGTCATCATATGTTAACCTGTTCTTTGTGTAGATGTGCGATATTGGTGACGCGTCGCGTGGCAGCCTGTCGTCCTATGCCTACACTCTCATGGTCATCATATGTTAATCTGTTCTTTGTGTAGATGTGCGATATTGGTGATGCGTCGCGTGGCAGCCTGTCGTCCTATGCCTACACTCTCATGGTCATCATATGTTAACCTGTTCTCTGTTCTTTGTGTAGATGTGCGATATTGGTGATGCGTCGCGTGGCAGCCTGTCGTCCTATGCCTACACTCTCATGGTCATCATATGTTAATCTGTTCTTTGTGTAGATGTGCGATATTGGTGATGCGTCGCGTGGCAGCCTGTCGTCCTATGCCTACACTCTCATGGTCATCATATGTTAACCTGTTCTCTGTTCTTTGTGTAGATGTGCGATATTGGTGATGCGTCGCGTGGCAGCCTGTCGTCCTATGCCTACACTCTCATGGTCATCATATGTTAACCTGTTCTCTGTTCTTTGTGTAGATGTGCGATATTGGCGATGCATCGCGTGGCAGCCTGTCGTCCTATGCCTACACTCTCATGGTCATCATATGTTAACCTGTTCTCTGTTCTTTGTGTAGATGTGTGATATTGGTGACGCGTCGCGTGGCAGCCTGTCGTCCTATGCCTACACTCTCATGGTCATCATATGTTAACCTGTTCTCTGTTCTTTGTGTAGATGTGCGATATTGGTGATGCGTCGCGTGGCAGCCTGTCGTCCTATGCCTACACTCTCATGGTCATCATATGTTAACCTGTTCTCTGTTCTTTGTGTAGATGTGTGATATTGGTGACGCGTCGCGTGGCAGCCTGTCGTCCTATGCCTACACTCTCATGGTCATCATATGTTAACCTGTTCTCTGTTCTTTGTGTAGATGTGCGATATTGGTGATGCGTCGCGTGGCAGCCTGTCGTCCTATGCCTACACTCTCATGGTCATCATATGTTAACCTGTTCTCTGTTCTTTGTGTAGATGTGCGATATTGGTGATGCGTCGCGTGGCAGCCTGTCGTCCTATGCCTACACTCTCATGGTCATCATATGTTAACCTGTTCTCTGTTCTTTGTGTAGATGTGCGATATTGGTGATGCATCGCGTGGCAGCCTGTCGTCCTATGCCTACACTCTCATGGTCATCATATGTTAACCTGTTCTCTGTTCTTTGTGTAGATGTGTGATATTGGTGATGCGTCGCGTGGCAGCCTGTCGTCCTATGCCTACACTCTCATGGTCATCATATGTTAACCTGTTCTCTGTTCTTTGTGTAGATGTGTGATATTGGTGACGCGTCGCGTGGCAGCCTGTCGTCCTATGCCTACACTCTCATGGTCATCATATGTTAACCTGTTCTCTGTTCTTTGTGTAGATGTGCGATATTGGCGATGCATCGCATGGCAGCCTGTCGTCCTATGCCTACACTCTCATGGTCATCATATGTTAACCTGTTCTCTGTTCTTTGTGTAGATGTGCGATATTGGTGATGCGTCGCGTGGCAGCCTGTCGTCCTATGCCTACACTCTCATGGTCATCATATGTTAACCTGTTCTCTGTTCTTTGTGTAGATGTGCGATATTGGTGATGCGTCGCGTGGCAGCCTGTCGTCCTATGCCTACACTCTCATGGTCATCATATGTTAACCTGTTCTCTGTTCTTTGTGTAGATGTGCGATATTGGCGATGCATCGCATGGCAGCCTGTCGTCCTATGCCTACACTCTCATGGTCATCATATGTTAACCTGTTCTCTGTTCTTTGTGTAGATGTGTGATATTGGTGATGCGTCGCGTGGCAGCCTGTCGTCCTATGCCTACACTCTCATGGTCATCATATGTTAACCTGTTCTCTGTTCTTTGTGTAGATGTGCGATATTGGTGATGCGTCGCGTGGCAGCCTGTCGTCCTATGCCTACACTCTCATGGTCATCATATGTTAACCTGTTCTCTGTTCTTTGTGTAGATGTGCGATATTGGCGATGCATCGCGTGGCAGCCTGTCGTCCTATGCCTACACTCTCATGGTCATCATATGTTAACCTGTTCTCTGTTCTTTGTGTAGATGTGCGATATTGGTGACGCGTCGCGTGGAAGCCTGTCGTCCTATGCCTACACTCTCATGGTCATCATATGTTAACCTGTTCTCTGTTCTTTGTGTAGATGTGCGATATTGGTGACGCGTCGCGTGGAAGCCTGTCGTCCTATGCCTACACTCTCATGGTCATCATATGTTAACCTGTTCTCTGTTCTTTGTGTAGATGTGCGATATTGGCGATGCATCGCATGGCAGCCTGTCGTCCTATGCCTACACTCTCATGGTCATCATATGTTAACCTGTTCTCTGTTCTTTGTGTAGATGTGCGATATTGGTGATGCGTCGCGTGGAAGCCTGTCGTCCTATGCCTACACTCTCATGGTCATCATATGTTAACCTGTTCTCTGTTCTTTGTGTAGATGTGCGATATTGGTGACGCGTCGCGTGGCAGCCTGTCGTCCTATGCCTACACTCTCATGGTCATCATATGTTAACCTGTTCTCTGTTCTTTGTGTAGATGTGCGATATTGGTGACGCGTCGCGTGGAAGCCTGTCGTCCTATGCCTACACTCTCATGGTCATCATATGTTAACCTGTTCTCTGTTCTTTGTGTAGATGTGCGATATTGGTGATGCGTCGCGTGGCAGCCTGTCGTCCTATGCCTACACTCTCATGGTCATCATATGTTAACCTGTTCTCTGTGTAGATGTGCGATATTGGCGATGCATCGCATGGCAGCCTGTCGTCCTATGCCTACACTCTCATGGTCATCATATGTTAACCTGTTCTCTGTTCTTTGTGTAGATGTGCGATATTGGTGACGCGTCGCGTGGCAGCCTGTCGTCCTATGCCTACACTCTCATGGTCATCATATGTTAACCTGTTCTTTGTGTAGATGTGCGATATTGGTGACGCGTCACGTGGCAGCCTGTCGTCCTATGCCTACACTCTCATGGTCATCATATGTTAATCTGTTCTTTGTGTAGATGTGCGATATTGGTGATGCGTCGCGTGGCAGCCTGTCGTCCTATGCCTACACTCTCATGGTCATCATATGTTAACCTGTTCTCTGTTCTTTGTGTAGATGTGCGATATTGGTGATGCGTCGCGTGGCAGCCTGTCGTCCTATGCCTACACTCTCATGGTCATCATATGTTAACCTGTTCTTTGTGTAGATGTGCGATTTTGGTGATGCGTCGCGTGGCAGCCTGTCGTCCTATGCCTACACTCTCATGGTCATCATATGTTAACCTGTTCTCTGTTCTTTGTGTAGATGTGCGATATTGGTGATGCGTCGCGTGGCAGCCTGTCGTCCTATGCCTACACTCTCATGGTCATCATATGTTAACCTGTTCTCTGTTCTTTGTGTAGATGTGCGATATTGGCGATGCGTCGCGTGGCAGCCTGTCGTCCTATGCCTACACTCTCATGGTCATCATATGTTAACCTGTTCTCTGTTCTTTGTGTAGATGTGCGATATTGGCGATACGTCGCGTGGCAGCCTGTCGTCCTATGCCTACACTCTCATGGTCATCATATGTTAACCTGTTCTCTGTTCTTTGTGTAGATGTGCGATATTGGCGATGCGTCGCGTGGAAGCCTGTCGTCCTATGCCTACACTCTCATGGTCATCATATGTTAACCTGTTCTCTGTTCTTTGTGTAGATGTGCGATATTGGCGATACGTCGCGTGGCAGCCTGTCGTCCTATGCCTACACTCTCATGGTCATCATATGTTAACCTGTTCTCTGTTCTTTGTGTAGATGTGCGATATTGGCGATGCGTCGCGTGGAAGCCTGTCGTCCTATGCCTACACTCTCATGGTCATCATATGTTAACCTGTTCTCTGTTCTTTGTGTAGATGTGCGATATTGGCGATGCGTCGCGTGGCAGCCTGTCGTCCTATGCCTACACTCTCATGGTCATCATATGTTAATCTGTTCTTTGTGTAGATGTGCGATATTGGTGATGCGTCGCGTGGCAGCCTGTCGTCCTATGCCTACACTCTCATGGTCATCATATGTTAACCTGTTCTCTGTTCTTTGTGTAGATGTGCGATATTGGCGATACGTCGCGTGGCAGCCTGTCGTCCTATGCCTACACTCTCATGGTCATCATATGTTAACCTGTTCTCTGTTCTTTGTGTAGATGTGCGATATTGGCGATACGTCGCGTGGCAGCCTGTCGTCCTATGCCTACACTCTCATGGTCATCATATGTTAACCTGTTCTCTGTTCTTTGTGTAGATGTGCGATATTGGCGATACGTCGCGTGGCAGCCTGTCGTCCTATGCCTACACTCTCATGGTCATCATATGTTAACCTGTTCTCTGTTCTTTGTGTAGATGTGCGATATTGGCGATGCATCGCATGGCAGCCTGTCGTCCTATGCCTACACTCTCATGGTCATCATATGTTAACCTGTTCTCTGTTCTTTGTGTAGATGTGCGATATTGGCGATACGTCGCGTGGCAGCCTGTCGTCCTATGCCTACACTCTCATGGTCATCATATGTTAACCTGTTCTCTGTTCTTTGTGTAGATGTGCGATATTGGTGATGCGTCGCGTGGCAGCCTGTCGTCCTATGCCTACACTCTCATGGTCATCTACTTCCTGCAGCAGCGCAAGCCTCCAGTCATACCAGTACTCCAGGAGGTAAGTTCACCTCACTAGCTACAATCAGATCATAGCTGGCCGGTGTTTGTTGTGTAACCCTTCATCGGTTTGACAACCATCTATGATTTCCTTCCATTATTACAAGACATCACTCATTTATCAGTAATTTCATCCCCTTAACAGGCCAGGACTGGCCCCAGCAGGCAATGTGCTGTGGGTCAGGCGACAGTGCATACCAACTTCTCCTTCAATCTTGGCTAACCAGTATTTGTTGCCTCACAAATTACCTATTATTTCAACAGAGAATATACACCAATCATGTTGTAATTAACAGCCACACACTTTGACCAATTAATTATTTAGTTGAATGGGCCCATGTAATTCAATAATTGTAGGCACAAACCTCTTAATAAGAATTTGAAGCTTCTGCATCTTTTGTATATATATATATATATATATATATATATATATATATATATATATATATATATATATATATATATATATATATATATATATATATATATTATGATATGGTCTAATATAGTTCATTGTTATACCTTTTTCTTGGCCCTTACTGCATAGTAAACATAGTTTATTTGTTATCTACAATATTAGAGATGTATGAATCTTTGATAACGCTGATATTTGTTTTTCAGTTACTTTTGTCTTAAGTAACTAATTTATTATTTTGCAATGGATCAATGCATCTTATCTTAGAAGAGCTTAGTATTACCAAATGCCATTGTTTTTTATTCTGACAAATGGTGAGCTTTATATTGATTGCATTATTTGCTGTTTCCCTGCACAGCTCCACAAGGGTCGTCAGCCTGAGACTCCTGTTGATGGCTGGAACGCATGGTTCTTTAACGATGAAAAAAATATGGTAAGTAATTTTCTTTCTTTGAAGAGCATGGAATGTAATGAGATAATTTTGATTTAGTGGCGAGTGTTGATCAGTCACTTAAAGGGAGCTTTTCATTGTTTAGCCTCACTAAAGCTCTCAAAACAGCAATATGTCTTCTAACTAAGACACTTTTATGATCTATTGATAGTCTGAGGTGATATGGTAAGTACATGTAGTTCTTCCTTAAAGAGAACAGAGTGTAGCCAAATAACTTCGAATCTAAAATGAATATCAAATCAAATCTATTTCTGAGTTGAAAACTAAAGTTTACTGAATAATATGTTGTGCTGCTAAGTAAGATTTAACAGTTATTCAGTACAGTTCAGTACATTATTTTCTCTACCCATCCATGTGTAACTAATGTATTGGTGCATACACAAAGCTTATGTTTATCTTTTTTGAAACCAGCTGTTTTTCATGAATCTATAAAAAAAAATCTTCTTGATTTCTGGGACCTGACTATGTTTCAATGTTTTGTGTGAACTCTTTAGCCCAAAGCTTGGCCTGGCTTCCGTAAGAACCGTGAGACGGTGGCAGAGCTGTGGATCGGTCTCCTGCGCTTCTACACAGAGGAATTCAAGTACCAGGAACATGTGATCTCAATTCGGCAACTCAAACCACTAACACGCTTTGAAAAAATGTGGAACGGAAAATGCTTGTCTATTGAAGGTGAGTGGTCTTTTTCTGATGAGCTTTTCATGGTTTTTTTTACTCCCTGTTTGTGTACTTATCAATGTGTAATTGGTTGACTTTTATTTTGGTTTATCTATTATAAAACTGGCAAAGGACTCGCATCAGGGAAATGCCACCTATTATCAGGATTCCCTACTAAAATATTTCAATCTGCATCCTCCTCGTTTCAATCAATTAAGTGTTATAACTAGTGACGATTTGTCAAGCCATACAATTCATTTATTAATTATTTATGATATTTTGTGTACTTGTGGAATATAGTTTGTGCCACTTTGATGAATGTGTGTAACTTTCATCTTGCTTTTGTCATTATCTTTTTCGTAACATAAAGATGTGTTTTATTGATAATAATTTGTTTTAAAAATTTTGTTTGTTATTCCAGATCCTTTCGACCTCAGCCACAATCTGGGTGCAGGCCTTTCACGGAAAAGTAAGTCATGTTGAAAAACCTTTCAGTCAATAAACTCATTACTGTAATTATAAATAAGCTGAGGTAGCTTACTTTTAATGTTAGCTCTTAAGAACCAGAAGTAATGGATATCTAGGGAATGCTTTGTCTTTATGAGATGAAACTAACAATATTTCTTGATTTCCATTAATATCCACTATCAGTTATGTTGACCATATTTTTCTCTGTAAAATTATGCATATCCATTTTTTGAAATTGATCTAAGATTCTTATCTTATGAAAAAAGGTGGAAATTCTTTATCTAAGGCAATCAGTATCATTTGATCTATGATGTAGCATTCAATACCATTTGATCTATTGCATTAAATTCTTGTATCCAATTATATCAAAATTCCAATCATTGTCCAGATTTTGCATTTGACTTACACATGCCTTGAAGGCAATCATTTTGTACCCTGTTTGCTGACATGTCTTTTTGGAGGAGGAAAATAAAAAAGGATTAAAAAACAAAAAAAGATTTCGCATTTGCAAAACTCCATTATTATCCTTCTTTCCAGTGAACATCTTCATCATGAAGGCCTACATCAACGGGCGCTCTCTGTTTGGGCACCCCATAGAAACCCCACCACCGGGGTACCCCACCCTCCAGGATTACTTCTTCGATCCTGCCCTGCTCACTGAGGGGGAGCCACCCAACGATCGCGGCTGCCGTATCTGTGGTAAGATTGGTCACTTTGCCAGGGAGTGTCCCATCGTGCAGGCGAGGAAAGAGAGGTGAGTGGCAAGAGAATTCACTGATTTCTCCTCAAATCATTGCTAGTAATATGCTGTTATGCCATTTGATAAAAATCTGATAGTTCATCTACTTGAAGCAAATAACCCATTCTTACCTGTAGTGATTAAAATAGGTAGAGCAAACATTTCAAAGATGCCAAACCCCAGTTCATATCATTAAGTGTGAGAATTAAAAAACTAGATACTTGTTCACTTTCTACACAGTAGATACAATGGTACATATGATCAGTTAAATGAAGGCAATTTCATAATCTGTACCTTAAAAATCTTTCCGATACTATACAATAATGATATTTCCTATAGCAATACTGCCTGTCCTCCAAGGACCTAATTTTGTTAAATAAAGCACTGTCTGCTTTGGAAATTTCACAAATCAATAGCTAATTGCCTTCATACGGAGATATTCAGAAGGCAATTAAACAATTTTATAACTATTTCAATTCTTAAAGATATGACACAATACTGAACTTTCCCCATAAAATACTTATCTCTCATTCAATAGCAGTATTTGGTATTGTATGGAGTACTGGTACCTATCCCTAGTTCGCATGCATTCTGATAACCATTTAACTATATAGATTTCTGTAGCATATAGAGATACATGAACTGAAGTTGAAATCTTTGCTGCAGGGAACAAAGGGAGAGAGACAGGAAGTTTAAGGAGCGTGCAAAGAAAGAAAACAATGGGCTGGAGAGGAATTCTAAGAACAATGGTGAGATATAGCACAGTTTTGTTTTCAGCTGTTACCAGAGTAATGATGAATGTCAAATTTTCCTGTTAACTAACAAACCCATCTTATACATTCTTAGTTAAGATTTAGTTAAATTCTTAGTTAAGCAGAAAGTTTTTCTGCTCGTTATGTAGGAAAAGCTTTTAATTCATACAGAAATCAGTGTCATTTTATATATGGGCCACCCCCATCATTGTAATGACTGTTTGCCAGGGTATTAAGTGATTTAATGAATGCTTCAGGCCATCCTGGCCAGAGTGAGGACTTGGGCCCTCAGTCTGGCAAGTATGCCAGGATTATGATACAAAGGAAGAAATAAAAATTGCTCTTGTATGTATCAAGATTCATCTGTGGTAAATACACTAGCCCCTGCTATGGCTGCTTAGAAAGTGGCTATGGTTCTCAAGAAAGGGGTGGCCTCATGCCATGGCAAGTCGATTACTAATTAAAGCTTGTGGAATTTTCCTAAGACTTTGGTTTCCTCTTCAAAAATTACTAGGTTCTGCACCATGGCAAGTTGGCCCATGACCAATAACAGCTTGTGGGTTCTATCTGAGACTTTCAAAGAGGGACCCACAGCAAGTCTGAGTCGTATCTAGTCATCCAATAACCTATAGATATGTATTGGCTCTTTATAAGACTACCAAAATACTAAGTCCCTAGCCATGGTAAATGAGTCAGTGAGCAGTAAGAGCTTGTGGGTTATTCACAAGATCGCTCATTCCTCCACCGTAATTACTAGATCTTTAGCCTTTGTATTTCAGCTAATGACAAATAAAAGCTTTTGGGTTCATCATTAGTATATAGATTCCTTCACCATAATTACTAGATCCCTAGCCATGGTAAATCATCCAGTGACCAATAAAAGCTTATGGATTCTTCACCAGACTTTAGATTCTACCATTATTACTAGATCCCTAGGTTATTCTGCAATCCCTGCTCTAAATGCTGATTGAAACTGTAGATTCTACCATAATCACTAGCTCCCTAGGTTATTCTGCAATCCCTGCGCTAAATGCTGATCGAGGTCTCTTGCTGATTCCAGATCTGCGGCAGCAAAGCCAGCATTCCCCTAATGGTGGTGGTAAAGTGAACAGCCAGACCTTCTACAACTCCGTCGGACATCCCGTCCGCTCACCCGGGGATTTCGTCGAGCGCGGTGGCCCTGGCAGAGATTTCCGGCACCGGCATCCGGACCAGCAGCATTACGGGAGACCTCCGAGCTACGAACGTAATCAACAGCGCGGCGGCGGTCGGCCGTACCACGGTCCTCCTCCTGGTTCACCCTACGACATGCATCAATACCCCTCCTCCCCAAATCACCCACATGACCAGCAGGGGCCTCCCTTCAGGGGGCCTCCACCCAATAACCGTCACGGGGGACCCGGGCATAGTCCACGAGGCCCGCCCCCGTTCAATGGAGGCCGATATTCATCTCAGCACAACCGGGATCATCACGATCATGGTCAGGGTAGATATCACGATGAGCGGGGGCAGGGTCGATACCATGGTGGAGCGGAGGACAGGGGACACGGTAGGTTCCCCCCTTATCAGCAGCAGCAGCAGCAGGGGGGGTTCAGAGACGTGGACGAGAGGGGGCGGGGCAGATTTCCTCCTCCTTACCAGCACGGAGGAGGCTATAGAGAGGAGAGTGAGCGAGGTCCTGGTCGTTTCCCCGATCAGCAGGGCTCGTCGCCACGGAGTGTGGATGAGCGCAGGCAGAGAGGGGATCCCCCGGGGGCGTCGTCGTCGTCGTCAGCCTCTCAGGGGGGCGGGGCGCCGAGGGAGGAGGGACAGCGAGCGGCACCAGAGAAGACTCGCAATAAGGGAGGTCCTCTGAATCCTCACGACCCCAGGCTAGATGATACCACCACCGCTGCCGCTACCAATAGCACCACCACAGCATCCTCAACTAACAAAACCACTACTCCGCATTTAGAGAAGCAAAAGGAGCACAACATCCTTCCCTTACATTCTGTCTCTGTACCTCCTCCCGGTGTAGCACCGCGGAGACAGCAGCACCTGTCTCCGAAGCAAGCGTCTTGCCAGCAGCCTCTTCAGAAAGACAGCCCCTCACTGGGTAGTGAGGCTCAGTGGCCAAAAGTTGGTGCACATAGGCCAGGGGCCTCAAAAGTAGCCCCGCAGCCAGTAGCACAGGAAGAGTATGAGGACCCAGCCATACTTCTCAGTAAGAGAATGGAGCCACCCCTACCAGTCGAGGCTCAGTTACGAGGCCGGCATGGCTCGGGACACGCACTTGTTCAGGCCTTGGCACAAAATCTGGACAATCATTCAAGTAACAATAGTAATAATAATAATACAAAAAATACCAACCTCCACTCCGCCAGGCTGCTGCCAGAGCAGGCCCAAAAGCCATACAACAAGTGGTCCAACCAAAGTGAAAAGGTTGACGAGTGGCCCTCGTTGCCTGTAAAATCAGATCCGATAGTACATGGGCAGGGTAGTGGTGGTCTTATAGGGCAGCGACAGTGGGGCCAGTCTGTTATAGGTCCTCCACCGACGCAACAGCATCATCGAGTGCTACCCACAGACCAAATCGACCAATCACAGTGGAGCCAGCCTCCTCCATCGCTACCGCAACACCTCGCAAATACCGCCCCTCCACCGTTTGTGGCCATGGTGCAGATGCCCCCTGCAGACCCCAGTTTACAGTTATCCAATAGCCTTTTGAGTTCGGAGGAGAGCCAGAGGAAGTTCTCCAGCCAGCAGGTGCAGCAGTGCTGGCAGCAGGAGCAGCAGTATGGACTTCAGCAGCAGCAGCAGCAGCAGCAGCAGCAGAGTTTTCAAGTGGTGGCAGCAGCGTCCATGCCGGCGGCGGCGGCGGCCCACTTACAGCACACCACGCCCTCCCCCGAGCGCTCCTCCCTGCCCCCCTCCTACAGCATGTACAGCCCCCTGCAGCACTCCTCCCCGCCGCAAGAGCAGGTCCAGACGCACTACGTAATCGCCTCCCCTCCCACCTCGCCCCAGTACTCACACTCGCACCAGTACCGCCTCAGCACGGGACACCACCACCAGCAGCAGCAGCAGCAGCAGCTTCCACCAGCCACCGCCCAGCAGCAGCAGCAGCAGCAACAGCAGCAGGAAGCTCTCTACCAAGTAGCGGTGTCCAGTACGCCTGGCCAGGACCAGTGGTTCTACCAGACGTTCCCCCGAGGCTTCGACACCAGCGCCACCACACAGCAGCCGCTCTACCAGGCCCTGCAGCACTCACCCTCGCCCGAACACGGGAACCCCAGCAACGGCGGGGGCGCGGCCATCTGGGCGGACCGCCAGCAGCAGCAGCAGCAGTCGGTGCAGTGGTCGGACGGAACGTGGTCCCCGCATCCCGCCTCCTACGGCAGCAGTGCTTGGACGACGACGCCCACAGAGCAGGTGCACACACTTGCCCTTCAGTTTATACTTACTACTACTTCCTAAACAGCAAGCTACATTTCTCCACCCACTTCAACATCAGCATGCTCTCATCTCATTTGCATGTAGAGTGCCTTGCATATTTATAATGACTTTTATCACTCTCGTTGAATGTAAGTTAAAGTTTGTATTGAATTAAACCTACAAAATAATCCACTATAGTACAACAAAAGTGATGGAGATGATATTTTTTTCTGTCAAGTGAGAATGAATCAGGGTTTTCATTAGTCTTCTCAGGGTACTCCAGTTACCTTCACCATCACAGCTGGCCAGGAACGGTTCACCAAAACATAGTGTTAAGAATAATGATAAACTCAATTCTAAATCCAAATTTTAACCTTTCCAATTTTAAGGCAACTTAGAGTGCAAAGATTTTTGAAAACCATCTAAAACCTGTCATGTTGGTATTCATTAGATAGCTCTTGCTGAGTACTCTCAGGTGTGTACCAGGTGCCAGGGTTTCAGTAATTTTTCAGGTTTTTTTTGCATCATTTTTTATTGGCCAAATTAGCCACCAGCAGCATAAGGGTTAAGGTATGAAGCTGATGTTAAAAGAATACGTTGCCAACATCAGTTTAAGTTGAAGTACCCCCAGAAATGTAGCTTGTTATTTTGTGTGCTTCTTTGTTTTTTGTGTCTCTTTCTACCATGTCCTAGATTTAATAGTTTAACAACTTCATCTCTTCTTCTAGAACTGCAACTTCTCACACTCCACCTAAAGCTAAGAGTGCTCCTAGTAGAATAGCAGCAAGAGTGAGAGAGAGAGATGTGAGAGCCGATTGCCTCGCTGCTGCTGCACAGGATAGTAGTCCTTGCCAGGTTGCTGTCAGCTAAATCTGAGTGATGCTGTAGACTCTCCTCCTCCTCCTCCTCTTCCTCCTCGCAAGCTCTCCTCCTCCTCCTCCTCCTCCATCTGTTCTGGTTCTTGTCACTGGCCTCCTCATTCCCCCCGGCGACGGCGTGAAGCGGGGAGACACTGGCCCCTCCCCCTCTTGTCACAAAAGGCAGCAGTGTAGCTAGCGCTGGGTAGCTGTTTGTTTGACTGGTGATGTTGTTTGAAATCAGTGCTGGCTGCATGTAGGAGTGTGCACAAGTACATCATTGTCTTTGCGAGTGCTAATTTTTCTACATATGAATATATATATATATATATATATAGATATATATATATATATATATATATATATATATATATATATATATATATATATATATATGGTATACGTGGGTTTGTCTCAGAGACTGAAAGTCGGACGTCCTGAGTTTTTTTAATATATATATATATATATATATATATATATATATATATATATATATATATATATGTATATATATATATATATATATATATATATATATATATATATATATATATATATATATATATATATATATATATATATATATATATATATATATATATATATATGTATATATATATATATATATATATGTATACATATATTTATATATATATATATATATATACATATATGTATACATATGTTTTTCTTATCAGAGCATACTTTTTTTGGTTGTTTAGAAAAAAATGTTTTGTGAAAACCTTTTTAAATGTATTTGTGAACTTAAGGTGACTTTTAATTCTGGATTTTATGTTGATAATTATCTGGATTGATCTAAGAGCATTTATTATTATTCCGTAACATGATGAAATCCTGGTAAACTTTTACCCAATATACCTATATTCTCACCTTCTTGAACACCAATGATTGAAGAAGATGTTTTAAAATCTGAAAAAGAACAAAAGAAAAATGAAATTTTCTTTTTAGAATTTAAAGAATAATTTTTAATAAATTTTTTTTAAGTAATTGTAAAGCATATAGAAACAAATTTTAGAATATTATAATGATTGTTTTTTGTATCAACAAGTTTTTGAGCCGGTTGACTGTTGAGTGGTGCATGGGAATGATGGGATGTCTTTGTGTATTAGAATGGGTTTTGCCTTTTCTATCAGTCTTGCCTACCATGTTCTCTCCTCACCTGAGTGTATTACCTGTACTGTATTGTTTGGACTATGTAATCATATGTGTGTTTGTTGTTTCAGTACCCGCTGGTAGGGGGCGCCGGCGTGGGGGGCGTGGGCGTGGGGGAAAGCGCCTACCTGCAGCAGCAGTGGAGTAGTGCGGTATCCACCGGGAGTCCTGATAACACAGGTAATACAATGCTCACTTAACCCTTTGGCTGCTGGTGGCTAATTTGCTCGGCGCAAAATAATGTGAAAAAAGCTGAAAAATGACAAACCCTGGCAAATGGGTACTCATATATTAGTACTAAGTAAGAGCTATCCAATGAATACCAACATGACAGGATTCAGATGATTTTCAAAACTTTTTGAGTTCTTGTGCCTTAGACAAAAGCAGTCTTAAGGGTTAAGCTAAATATTACCCTGATTTCATGATATTTCCATGTATTGGATTCATATGTATGCTTCAGATGTTAGTGGGTTTGCAAAATATAAAGCGAAACGTTTGATGACCAATTAGATTTAAGAGATAGTGAAATTATATCTTTGAAATGCATCAATCCATCACTTTTACTCCAAGAGTTCCCATGTTAAGTATTAATAATCAAATGAAATGCTGAAAGACTGAATTTTGTGAATGATTTAGAACTTTTAAGTTACATATGATGATTGTGTCTTTTTCTAGTTAGAGTATTTTATTTGTGCCATCCAATAAGCATACAAATTCTTCTTATTTCACTCATGGCCTGAATTGTTCTTTTTGGGTATTACATATTAGATAATTGTCAATTTGCCACATTACTTATTTAATATATTGTCTTTTTTGTTCTGAACAGTTGTCTATATATTGTAAGTTTTACTAATGTCATTCTGTTCAAAATACAAAGTGAAACGATCATATTATATCTATAATTATATCTATTAAGATAAATAGATTATTACAGCTAAATATGATAGGAATAAATAACAAACACCAGCTTATAGCTGATTA
Organism: Maea johnstoni; assembly: GCA_963942565.1. Taxonomy (NCBI): domain Eukaryota; kingdom Metazoa; phylum Annelida; class Polychaeta; order Spionida; family Magelonidae; genus Maea; species Maea johnstoni. Next base: position 93,828,247 of record OZ012684.1, read on the forward strand.
TCAGTTTCTTATAACAATGATAGATTTACAATGTGAATTGTCATGAGCTTGATCAAGTTTGTCATTGAATGTCTCACATAAGCTAAAATTAAGCTAACCAGATTGCACATTCATTTGAGTTTTATCAACATGCTCCTTGCCAAAGATAAAATATACTCTAGTAAATCAATAAGATTTTGTTTAAGCTATATCAATAATAAGCTGAGTGACCAATAATGTCAATAATGTGTCAACTTTTAAGGATAGCTGTGAGATCTATTTTTTTCGATAGCGCTATATAAATGCTATGTGTATTTGTGTTCAGTTATGTCAACTTATGTGGTCCATTGCTCATCAATATTGGTACAACTTATTACATAGCCATGTGGTCTAAAACATTGCCACTGAATGCCCATCATATCTAACCATTGTTGGTTTCGAACCCAACATGTGGCATGTGAGAAAGTTGCCATTGACCTGGAGTTGGATGGTGGTTTTCTCATGTTTCCTTCATCATTTCCAACTCACTAGTAATGATTCCGCCTTGATATGGCAGAAAAGGTCGCAATGAATGAAATTCTGAGTTTCCAATTTCTAAAGAAAGATTAATATTTCAAACTTTCTTGTTTCAGAGTTGAAGATCCAGCAGTATGATGGTTATAGTGGAAACGTAGGAGATTCCTCACCAAGTGGCCCAAGTTCAGCATTTTATCCCCTCTCAGCAGCCGCTAGCCAGCAACCGCCTCCTCACGAACAGCAACAGCAGCAACAACAACAACAACAACAACAACAACCCGCAGTTCCAAGGCTTTATCAGAGGTAGCCAGAGCTGCCTCTGCCAAAAAAGGCTTTTTTATAAATCAATCTTAGTTTCTTTTCTATTATGAGATGTTCTATGTTTCACACTGAACTGGAGTCTTAGTTGTAATTCTAGTATCTCCACCTCTAGTGCTTAGATGGTGTGCGCTAGTAGCAAGTGGTGGGCATCCCTTATGAACTGGACTATGTGCTTGACAGCCATGAAGATGAAATTTTAGTATGGAAAATCTTAAGCATGTCCTCAAACGCAATTTGTCAGTTTTATAGGTTGAGTGTTCATGTACTAGGAAGTGGTGGTGACCCACTGGTGATGCGACTAGGTGCTTTACGGTATAGACAATAAAAGGGTAGCAAGATAAAAAGGGTAGCTGCAGGAATGATTTGCTAGTTATGTATACAGTTGTGGGCACCCACTGTCAACTTGAGTAGGGGATTTAGAGCCTTGATGATGAATCGTAACTTAGCATGTCTTGGCTCGTCCTCAAATGGACATTGGCATTTCTTTTAGGTTATTATACTTTATATTTGACAATCCAACGCTTGTATTCACAGGAGAAGACTCATAGTCGGTTTCATAACTAAAGCCATTCAACCTATTCCAACAGGTAAAACTATTAAAGGGCAGGTTAACATGCTAAAAATTGCTATTTACTTGGCCTACAAAACAATACAAGTTTAGGGTTAAGTGCTGGAACAATTATTAGAAAAAATGCACATTTAGTAAGGCTGGTAAAATCATAAGACAACTGAAAATTGCAATTGGAAGATAGGTAGGCTTAACCTTAAGTGTTAAGCTGTCAGTTAGGAAAATGTGCTTGTAGTTCTTCTATGAGAAATGTAACATGTTTTGCAAATATGTTGAAAATCAGAGGAGTATATGGTTAAATATCATGAATTTGAGACAGAAAATGTGATTGCACAATGTTGTGAATTCTGTGCTAATCTTTTATTTCGGTTTGTCTATTGTTTTTTTCAGATGGAAAGCTGGACCTTTTGTCTCAAATATCCTATTTAGCCAAAACCTCCTGACATCTCGCATCACAAGCTTTATTAGAGGTGTTTTTTTACAATGGTGAAATATTCCTTTAATGAAATAGTGTATTGCTATGTATATATATAAGTAGTCAAGAAACACAACCAGTGTTGATTCTCATTCAATCAGTCTTCACAAGTTTGGCAGCAACTTAAGCACCTTGTATTTGTATTTACATTATAGATCTGCTTCCCTAAGATTTTTTACACCTAACTCTTAATCTCCATGTTCATATATATATTTCATTTATGGATCTTAGGTAGAGAGCAGAGCAAATTCTCTATGTGGTAAACCCTAGCCTTAGTTCCATATGATAAGTACCGCTGTGTTTAAATGCTGCACCTAGAAGTCTACCTTTGATAATACTTTATTGAAAGCCGTTTAAGTGAAATTGTCTATATTATTTAGCTACTGGATGTGATCATATAGCTTTAATGAATTTGGATGGTTCATGATTTTAGTATACTTACATTTTAGTATATAATATATATATATATATATATATATATATATATATATATATATATATATATATATATATATATATATATATATATATATAATGGTAAATGTCCTCAAGTATGTTTGTGTTTGTGGTTAACTCTTTCAAGGTCAGCAAATGGTTTTGCACAACTGCATTATTTCATCCCTGCATGAATCTTATTCTACTCATTTCGTTAAGACGTGGACAATGAGTCAAATAGTTCAGTTGGCTTTCCATCCAAGGGGATTATTTTAATGAGAGTAATTGCACAAAAAGAGCTCTTGATATATTGATCTCACTAAAGCATATTTCTGAAAAAATGCCATGATGATATCGATTTTAACTCCCTACTCTCTTACAAATATTTGCAAAGGTCATGTTTTATCCTCAAGTTAAATTCATAACACATGATAATTTTTGATGAAGTAATATTGATTTTCTACTGAAATTGGTAAGATCTGGAGATATGTATATGAATCTCTTACCCATCTAGCTGCTATCAGATACATCTTTTATTGAACCATATAGTCTGGTATGAATAGAGCCTACTTTTCTGATAGAAAATATAGGAATAAAGCTTCAGTATCAGTGATAGATGGGCTGCAGTCATATGTAGTATGACAGTAAACTAATTGGCGTTCCAAGAGGCGTTTACCTTCCCTTTTTGTTAATCTGTGAAGTGCCAAGTTCCTATTGCAGAGGTGTGGTGGTGATGTAGTGACTTGTCCAAAGGCCAGGTGTCCTAACTACCCCATTGCAATGCTTCGGACGTCTCAGAATGTGTAACCATGTCCTGCGATCCATTCAATTATCATTTCCTCTTAGATTGTACGTAATATAAAGCATCAGATCAGCAGTTTGGTAAGGTTTGATAGGATGGTGTACAATACCATTGTAATCACAACATACCTCCAGAAGCCAAGCAGAAACATGCGAGTCATATCTATAATAGGGGCTGTTGAAGACCAGTGTGTAAGTGTAAGAAGGTACTGCTAGAGTTTAGCTGAAATTGTCATTTCATTTTGCTTGATATATCTGCAATAAACACATAATACCAACACGTGTGTGCCCCCTCAGAACTCTTTAACTCTTTATATTGATCAGACATCATCACCTAATTCTGCTCACCAATTTGCTTATATTGGTTTATGTGACTAGGTACGAAAGCATTTCATATGTGCTGCTTTTGAGGGTACTTTCTTGCCAGGCCAGTGAAAGAGTCTGAGGTTTGTGAAGTCAAATGACTTAATTAATGCTTGTACTTGTGCAAAGGTAACATGCTAAATTGCTAACTATCCTTAACTACTATATCTTGCCTGGTCAGAGAAAGACTATGAGGTGTGTGAATTCAATTGACCTAATGCTTGTACTGTGCCAACGTAATATGTTAACTATCCTAGATACTTCTATATCTTGCCTGGTCAGAGAAAGACTCTGAGGTGTGTGAAGTCAAATAACCTAATGCTTGTACTGTGTCAAGGTAACATGTCAATTATTCTTAACTGATATATCTTGCATCTAACTGTTTTGCCAAGATATCATATTCTTGCCAAGTTGCCATTATACTCTCATGTTGCTGATGGTGTATGCTCTGGTTATTTCACATTATTACGCTCCTAGACTCTTATCACTACTTTTATCCTCTTATCTGTCTTTGTGACATACAGGGTGTCCCTCAAAAAAGGAACTCTTACTGAAAAGCTTGATTTATATGAGGATACACCTGAGATATATACCTTCCTCATCTAGTTTCCTTCACTTTACATATATTTCAAGAAAAGCTTGAGTGTTCTGTTTTTGGGATGCCCTTTGGATGAGTGTGTATTTTAGACAAATAGGCTTTAGGTGTGGATGCTGGAAGGTAAGCCTAGCAAGGCTGTAGGAGTAATGAGGTGATCTTATTGAAGGGGTGATGGCACTACTGTGCAGTGATGTTCTGGTGTTGCCTTGGGTTAGCAATTAGAGGAATTAGCAGTATAAAGAGGGAAATAAGTGGCTCGAATAAAACCTTGAACAAAAGCCATACATAAACGTGATTAAAAGCCCGAGGTTATATCCTGGAACCTTTCTGAAGGTGCACAAGTCAATATCTTCCCTAACCAATTTTCATCGGGAGACTGCTACCAGTAACAATTTTCAGTACGACTCTTCAATGGCAATATTTGAGAAAGAAATTTTAAGAGGGATTGCATATGGGGTTATTGTGGACATTGGAGTGATTGATGACAAAGCCAAAATAGGCTGCTATTTTCAAAAAAGTAGAAGACACTTCATATTTAGAAGATACTTTTACCAATAGTCTCCAGGCATGAAAGAGCTAAGATAAGGTAATGCCAGTGAACAGGTCTAATTACTACTAGATTTAGTTTCCTATACATCCAGCTGCTGTTTAGGTTCTACACAATACACCCCCCATCTACCTGCTACCTGTAACACAGCGGAAATACCATTGATTAAGGTCATGGTTGATGTGGCAAGACTCTTACAGCTTTGCATTATAATACTATAAGGTTTATTTGTACTTTAGTCAGCTTTGCTTTTGGGTATGTGGACATTTGCACACACTGTTTTCACTGCTGCTGGCTCAGCTAATTATTTGCGCACACTCCTCCCATCAGAAGAGAGCTTAAGCACTGACCGTCAAACTTGTTCATACAGGATATATATATATATATATGTATATATATATATATATATATATATATATATATATATATATATATATATATACATACATACATATATATATATATATATATATATATATATATATATATATATATATATATATATATATATATATATATATATATATATATATATATATATTCATTTATATACTTGTTCATACAGGTTTGGTTTCACAAACATTTTCAGAGCTCAAAATTTATCCTGCGGCAATGAATACTAGATATACATTAATTGTTTGCATTTTCTCTGTTTTTTCTGTGAGTCCCTCTATAACCCTTCACCCACACTATTAGTCAATTTGTCATCTCTAACAATTATTTTATAATCCATACATGCCAAGAGATCTCCTTGACAGGTTTTATCTGAATCTATGAAACTTGACCCAATTGCTTGGAAATTAAGTGTGAATTCACAAAATATTTCGGACTCATGAAATGACATAAAGTCAATATATTGTTTATGTTGTCATTACATAAAGGATTGGGAATGGTTCAGGGCACCAATTAAATCATTCGTTTCACCAAGAGAAAAACAACATGTACAAATACCTTCTAACAGGTCTGGCCATGTCTTTACATTGCGTTGTGTGCCTTTCATTAATACATCCCTTACCATTCTGTCTCTCTTTCTCCTTAGATTTATAATAGCAATTGTGAAGGTCAAAATGAATTTGAGATTTTCTTCTTCTATGGGAATATTTGGATTTTAATGCTGTTAAAAGTTTTTTTTCGTGTATTTAATACTCTCATTTCAATTTAGTCCTGTGGCATGTAATCTACAACAGATCTTTTTCTAAGTGCTCTTTATATAGTGTTTTTCATTCTTTAGTATCTGTCTGTATCTTGTATAGAAAAGTCTGTCCAGCAAAGCCTACCAGAAAGGGAATGGTGTGATGGTGAGTGGTGAGCAAGCGTGTTGTAGTATGTGTAGGATATGCAGCATACTAGTACTTGTGGTCTGAAACAATATCTTTACTACAGTACAAACTAATAGAAATATTGTACTGGCAGTTGTTCCTGTTAGGTCTCGTCAACTCTCTTTAAACATTTATCAAAATCTCACCATATGATGGATTTTATTTAGAGTTGTAGGCCCAGGTGTGCTCTCCAGGTGCAAACTATGGAAACACTGGTCATCCTGATAACTATCCATGTCTAAAAGCTAGGTCCATGTGGTGTATGAAATGCTGTGCCAGGTTTGGTACTATGGAAACACTGGTCATCCTCATAACTATCCATGTCTAAAAGCTAGGTCCATGTGGTGTATGAAATGCTGTGCCAGGTTTAGTACTAGAGGAGGACAGGAGGTATCATTGATGGTTGCATACCAAGAGTTGCCCAATGAAAAGCATCAAAGGGATCTATCACACTTATGAAAATGACACAAGTATAAGCGTATGAACAGGCCAAATATAAGGGGAGTCATTGGTAGTGTTTTCAATTAGTATTTCTCCATTCATTTCTCTAATGCCACACAAGTAGTGCAGCCTTGTGGTGGTGCTTGTCGTGTGATGAATTGAAGTCGGAGTGCTGTTTTAGGGAAGGAACCCACTTAATTGTTCTAGTGGGTTATGATTTGTTTGATTGCTTTGTATCATCTATGGCAATATTGACAGGGAACAAAAAAGATATGTTTCAGAAAATAAGATGAGGTTTTTATGAGGGTGGTTCATACCCATGTGCTGTGAGATAGAGTGCTGTCACACCAAGATTGAAGGAATAGAAAGGTATGGATTATTTTAATATGAAATGTTTATACAAGTGTGGGATTTAATGGATGACTATGTTATCCAATAGATGAACTTTTGTATTTTTTTTCTAAATCAAGACTTTGATGATCTTTGATGGTAAGGCTTTATTGTTGACAATATAAAAGGGTGTGGAAGGTATTTCTTTTTTAATTCCAAATACACTCTGAAACATATTTTACAGTGGTGTGTGTATTTTGTGACATGTTTGGGGTAGATCCTAGGAAACATGGCCAGCCATGCGAGTATCAGTCAAGGAAAAGGGGTCCAATCATTATTTTTCAAAATGATATTTTTGGGTGGTGTGAAGTTGTATTGTTGTGGCAAGAGCAGGGTTTGTATTGTAGAGGTTGTGTTTGGCAGGTACTGGCTGGTGACTCTGTCTGCAGGCTGGACGTGTGTGTCACTTAGTGTAAGCCCGGTTATGAACAGTGCTACGGCCCAGATAAGCCCTTCTAATGCTGATGCTACTTTCGCCAAAAGCACAAGGATGCAAAGATTTAAAAAAAAAACTTTGATGTTGGTATTCATTGGAAAGCTCTCGCTGAGTACTCTCTAATGCGTACCTATTTGCCCAGGTTTCAATAATTTTCCCGGATTGTTGCGTCCTTTTGTATTGGTCCAAGTAGCCACCAGCAGTATAAGGGCTAAATTAGTTGGATCATCTGTGTTGTATGGGGAATTACCAGCTCTGTTAGGTCTCAATCTCAACCCATTCTCATCTGAAGCATGTACATGGGCTGACACATGGGAATCTCTTGCTAACAAATCTATCTTGAGGGAAAAGCGACGGAGTGGTTGCTCCTATTAAATTTTAACTCACAGATTTTCCAGGTATTTCTCTCTTTGAGGAGTTCTATTCAGTTGTCAGACCATGCACACACTCCATATGAAAATGGGTTGAATATTGAAAAAATATTCTTTTAGATTATAGATTCCCCGATACCTAGGAGAACGATACTAAAATGATTGCATTGTAAAATAAGGGCGGTGAACGACATACACATGCACATTGTAAGATATCCACTATTTCTCTGAAGATTTGCCTATTAAGATTTCCACTATTTCCCCAGTGTTCATGTTGATGGTCACAGTCATCTGGAGGAGACAAACAAAATGGAATGATAATGAAGTTTTTTATTACTGAAAGATTTACTCCTAGAAGTCTTGGTAAATGCACGGATATTGTATTTTTTCTGATTAGCATTGACTATTTTAGGGCTTTGAGTGATATCATACGCAATGGCATTGTTTTGTTTTTATTATTACATTTTTTCTTCATTATGGTGGCATAGAGTAGATTTTTGTTTTATTTTCATACGTATATTGAATAGCGTGCGAGTCATTTGATCAAGTGACACAATGAATAAAAGGAAGGAAAATAGAAATTCACCAGTTTTGTTCTTATTTCAATCCAGTGTTTAGGCATTACAGGTAAGAGTATATATGAAAGACTTGAAAAATATTTTCAAAAATGAACTGCAGAATGAAATAATTTGTCTATTGTATTGAGAGAATACTCACAATGATTTTATATCATCCCACAGGTTGAGCACAAGATGATAAGCAGTTCCAATTGTTCCCCATAAATTTAAGAAATCAAAATACTAGTATTTTATTTAGGGTTTCATCAGTCCTAGAAAATGGTTCAATTATTTTGCAAGCGCTGTTCATCTTCTCGTTGTTGCTAAGTCTTATATTTAATGAAATAATTTTTACTTAAAACATTTGATACTACTCCAGACATTTGTTGCAATAAATACTGTAATTTCGCGTGTATAAGACACACCCCTTGTTCAGGCCTTTAAAATGATGTGCAGACCTTAGCTTTGTGTATAGTGCACACCCCTTTTCGGAAATATCGTGGAAAATCAACTCCCCATGAAGGACGCTAGTAAACCGCATTTCGAGATTGATACATCCCAGCGGAGTGGTACTGTAATTACAATGCTTAAAGGCCGACATTGATAGGCATGGTCTTTGCTGCATTATAATTGTTATTAGCTGAAATTAGGATTTTGATATACCTTTTCAAACCATTGGTCTATTATAATGCAGTTGTCAGACCATATTTATTCCAGATGTAAATGGATTGAGACTTAATTAGGAGTTTTTCACAACTGAAATTAAGACCATATAGATAAATTTAAAAGTATTTTCTCCCAAAATATATACAAATAACTAAAGATATAAATAACAACAACAGAGTTAAATTGAACAGTATTGCTTTATTATAATAAATGTTAGACTGGATTGGTGTGTCACAAACTATTCGGGTGGCCCATATTGCCTTTAAAATGGCTGAGAAATGTTTCATGAAGAGTATAAGTCAAAACGTTAAAAATGCTCCTTTTAGAAAAGCAATCTTGTTAAAATACAAAAATAGAAGTGATTAAAATACTGGAGTTTAAAGTACTTATTATAACTGAGCTGTCACATTTCTAAATTGTCATGCAAAAATTGATGAGAGCTTGTAAAGATAGACATCCTCTAATTGACAATCCTATAAATGCATCTCAGGAAGCGAAGACAATAAATGGTATAGTAGGCTGGGGGAGACATGCCTTTACCTTCTCTTGAGTGAAATCATTATTCTCAACCCATACAAATACATCCAGACTATTTTGACGTTATCTTACAGACCAGAACTTTTTCTCAGAGAACATTTCAAGGAGAATTGTTGATCAGATGCAGACCCACAAATCTCCTCCAAATAGTTTGTTAATTTATGCCTATGCTTCATAATTCTTCTCAATATTGTCCTAGTTCCAGACACCTCTTCAATGAATCTTGGGAGAGACTTGGCAAAGATGTGTCAATCATCAAGATGTGTCAATCAGCACCGCTCTCTAACCATTTCCATAGTGACAGTGGCAACATTTTACAGCTTTATTTGATTCAGAACTCTTGCTTCGGACTAGAATTCTCAATCAAATAGAACCTCCAACAAATTGTCAAATCAAGACTTATTGGATAAATAACAGGGTGCTATATATGCATATGAACTATTTGACAGTCCAGACATGTATTTCATAATGCTTACAGTGTTATCATGTAATCTATTTCCCCTTACCAAGCATCCAGAATAGCTGTAACATGCTCCTCAGTTTTCCCTTTCTATACATGATTCTCTTTAATAATAAGGATAATGCTACTTGGTCAAGCCTTTCCCAGTACGGTAACATTCAGGAGATGTGGCCCAGCAAATTTGTCTAAATAAACTTCACATAATAAAAGTACAAAAATCATGGCTAAATACAATGAACTAAAATAAGATGGGTCTATGTACATGATCTATGTATATCACACTAAAAACCAGCCCGGAGAAAGCAGGGTCATCCACGCTACAGCTACTCATAGTATATATATATGTATATATATATATATATATATATCATTTCCTACTCAAATGACATTCATGGCTCTCTGGGATCCTAGCAGCTCACACCACAAAACCTTCACAAAATCATCAGAAACGGCACTCACTGCATTAATGGAAAAGATTGAAAGAAACTTTAATTTGCTCCAAGTAATCAGATGTGGCCTGACCCATTCATGTCCACAAAAGCCATCAAAGAGCCAATTTAGTTCTCTGATATATTACAGATGAAGGCCTTACATGAATTCAATTGTTATTCCTAAGTTTTTGTTGCAAGTATTGTAGGTTAGCACACACTTTAAGAATGACCTGTTGGACATGAATGGGTTAAAGATGGAGGTAAAACACACAGCCTTAATGAACAACACAGGAATCTAGTACAATCCCAGTGTGGGATTTTCTGACTAGGCATTTATTTCAGGTTTCCTGCCAGGTATAGGTGTTCCTCTATCAGGACTAGGCAAGGTGCTTGTGGTGGGCATGCCAGTAATCAGAGCAATGCTGGAGGGAGTAGAATAATTGAACAAAGGTTGTGAGGCAGATCTAGTGGAATTCCAAGATGGCCGCAATTCCCTCCTCTCTCTCATTTCATCGAATAATAAAACACATATGAAAATAGCGTTTCAAGAATTATGGAATGGTGGCACACCTTGGAACTTCCTCTAGGTCTGCCCCTGCCCTGGCATGTTGAATCTGGACGTTAGTAGCACCAGTGCGCCGCCGGCAGCAGCAGCACACTGGGAAGAGAAGAGAGTCCGAGCCTATGTACAGCGTCAAACAACTAGAAAACTTTCCCATAAAAGCATCAGCATCATTGTCATCAAAGTTCATCATCATCATCTGCCAGTATTAATTTGTCATATAAAATATTTCATGTTACACATATATTGCATCGTTTGTCTATAATACAGAGGCTTTACAACAAAGTCAAGTCCAAACCAACACTGACTTCTCTATCAAAGCAGGTCCCTGAACAGGACAGGACAATTCATAAGACATAATACACTGTATTTGTATTAAACCAGTGTCAACATGACAGTACCCTTCTTTTAATACTCCTACGATATATAGCTAGGAAAATAATTCTGTGGATGGATTATCAACTAATTGGACAGATTATCTGGATGGAAGAATTGAAAGGATGGATCAGTAGGACAGATTAGATTGGTATAGCAAAGAACATGTAATTGTTTTATACAAATTCATCATAGAACTGTAGGGACATCTTACTTTTCTACTATACATATTGCCCCTAAGTCTCATCATCATCAAAGCTGTTCATTTTACACTCATAGCGGCGATATTCATATCATTGTCATCAGTCATGGTTGCTGGTGATTTCATTGCTGGCCGTTGATGCCGTACTCAATGTTTCTCTGAGCACGCGATGTTTTTTGGCGATCCCTTGGCGTGTTCTCTCCTGCCTCCACGGCAAACATCTTCATCTTATCCCTGAAGGACATGCGCTCCGGGCCGGGTCCCTTGGGCGTCCCCAGCTGGCTCTGGGCCTGGCGGGCCGCCTGGATGCGCTGGCGTGGGTCGCGGTACACTTCCTGGGCACCAATCACGCCCGGGGTCGGGCCGGCCACCAACTGCTGGGGCGTCGGGGGGTTAGCGGGTGGTGTGTCGAAGCCCTCGTTAGGCATGGAGGCCACGGGGGTCATTGGGGAGGAGTAGTTAGGTTTGGGGGGCTCCACTAGGGGTGGCGGGTTGGAGTTGTTGGAAGGTCTGTAAGCGTAGGGATTGTACTGGTAGTTCTCTGGTGAGCTACTGGGAGGGGAGGTGCTGGGAGGGGGAGGGGGGATATCCTGGGGACTCAGACTGCCGCCACGCCCACTTCCAGACCTAGCGGCGTTCATCTCTGTCGCCAAGTTGGAGTCGAACGATACAGATTTTTTAGGACCAAGCATGTCAGGTGGTTGCCTGTTGTTGCTGCCCCTGTATGACTGACTAGTATCATATGGGCCGGAGGGCGGGGTCCCTCCACGCGTCACATCGTAAGAGGATTTCCGCTCTGGTGGTGCTGGTGCGTTAATAAGGCCTTTCTGTGGCTCTGGTGCCTGGGGCTCGTTGTTATGCTGGTAGGGTTTGCTGTTCTCGTTGTATGGATGGGCGGCGTATTTGTCCATGCGTCGGGCGGCCTCCTGTTCCATGCGGGCCTCGCGCGACTGGGTGCTGGCGGCCAGGCGATCTCGGGCAAACTCCTCCTCGCGTCGCTTGGCCTCCTCTCGCATCGAACGCTCCTCCTGCTCCCGCGTGGCCTGCATCTCCCGCAGCTGCTCCCGCTCCTGAAACACACACAAACATACACCGTCAGCACACCCCTCAACAGCAACACTTAACTCACTACTAGTATGCTACTACCACACTAACTACTACTACTACTAATTTACTGCTACTGCTACTATTACTACTACTACTACTAAGTTACTACTGCTGCTGCTACTACTACTACTACTACTACTACTACTACTACTACTACTACTACTACTACTACTACTACTTCTAATAATAATAATAATAATAATAATAATGATAATACTGCTGAAGCTACTAGAGATAATTCTAAATCATAAATCTGGTACAATTCCTCAAACTTACAATCATTATCACTTAAAGAGAAATGAAATAATAACTTAATATAGAACTATAAACACATTCTAGAACAATCAATATACAACAGCAAATTCTGAAACTCATAAAATGTTCACGCAATATCAAATATGGACTTAGTTCACTTAGCACAATAACAAAAATCACATAGATATTGTAGATTTTTAGCATGAATAAATACAATGATATATATATATATATATATATATATATATATATATATATATATATATATATATATATATATATATATATGTATGTATATGTATATATATATATATATATATATATATATATATATATATATATATATATAAATATATATATATAAATATATATATATATATATATATATATATATATATATATATATATATATATATATATATGTATATATATATATATATATATATATATATATATATATATATATATATATATATATATATATATATATATATATATATATATATATATATGTGTGTGTGTATATATACATAGTGAATTTGGGAATCTGCAGTGATTGAGCATGTACTTTCTTAGAACAATGTGTAACAATGTATAACTTGAAGCACATCAACCACCTCTTGAAATATGAAATAAGAGATAAGATGACCTGGCAGGATTAGATGAGTGTGTTATGATATTGTTGTTCTTTCGACAATCATAATTTGAAAACCATGTATTAAATTCATATTTTGAAAAAAGAGTTTCATTTACAAAACCATGAAACCAAAGAAGCTTGATTTTGACCAATATTATAATTGTAAAGCCATCATACCACTTCTTTCCAGGTGTCATTATGCAATTAAACCAGTCATTCAAAACCAGAAAGACAAGGTAGTCAAATAACTTGTAGGATGTTATACATATTTAAGAAAAAAATCTAAAAAAATATCTATGTGGTTTTCCTCGGAATAGAAAAAGAAAACATTTTCAATTCAATGCATTTATAGAAAAAAATCTTAATTTACAAATATTATTAAAATGTGGGACTACAATGGTGGGCTGACTATGAACAAATGACTTTTTATTTCACTGATCTGATCCTGCCAGACAATCATCTGGTGCTACCACACTGAAATGCAAGCATACAACTGAAATTTCAATAAAATGCAATACTGTTAATAAGGTAACAATGAATACAAAAGTTGTGGGGAGAAGTTCCTTGGGATGCCTGTGGTACAAATTGAGGACCCGCCATCACCTGGGGTTCAAAGGTCAGAAAAAAAAGAAATTGTAAACTGGCAATAGTATTTTCTCCGAAAGATTATGGAAGATTTTATATGTTAATGCCTAAGTGGACACTATTCAAAAGCAGAAGTCTTCTCTAGGAGCTCCTTATATATTTTGCATGCTTGATGACGTTAATTCAAATGATGCATTGTTGTAAAAAGATATAAATATGCATTGTCTTTTCCCTTTTTGTCGACTGTCAAGGCATTATGAAATCGGGATTTGATCAATTGGATTTCCTCACATATGAGACTGAATAATGAATGTACTACCTTAGAAACTAAATAAGTTGCCAGTATCATAGGGAACTAGGTCTATGTTTTAGCATGCTATAATTTGGGTGAAGAACTAGTATTTCAAGGATGTACTTCTTTATATTGAACCTAGGATGCAAATCAACAGTTCTGTTAATAAAGCTGATCAGAAAGAAGCATTCCTTGTCATTTTTCGTTCAACAGTTTTTTCCGTACTATGACTAGCAACTACTGTCATGCAGCTATTCCTCTCTGATCTTTTGGGGATGTTTTAGTTCAGTTCAAAATTTCAATAACAATCAGAACATCTCTAGAGCTAACTGCTAAATATCTCCCAACCAGCAAGCAATGGTATATGAATGAAGATTAAGTCAAAATTAAGCTGTTTCAAGTGAACTCCAAAAAAAGCCAGTTTTGTTTTGAATTACAATGAACTTAATGCACTCAAACCTGTGGTGTGATTTAACATCAAATATGTGAAGCAGATCCACAACACCATCGGGAATTAAAAAACCGTGAAGATAAGGATCACAAATGAACTGCCAAGGGGTTGAGTGCTTGTGAAAGGTGTGATATTTTAGAGGTTGGAGGGAAGTCATGCACCATGCAGGCAGCCCTAGAGCACTAGACTAGCCGTGACGGCGGCGGAGGCGCCTGCCCTGACAGCCTAGTGCTCCAGTAGCCCAATAGGGGGCTCTGACGGCTGCTGCTGCTGCTGCTCAGGCGCCTTACAAATTCTCGTTTCTTGCGGACTTCGTCCCGCTGCCGTTCTATCAACTTCTCTTCCTCCTGCTGCATCAAGCGTTTATGCTCGTCCTGCTCTTTGCGCTGGCGTTCACGCAGTTCCTGGATATGGGGGTGATTACAGGAAAATAGTCATTAAGTCTGGCGAGACAGAGAAGACAGGTACACACACGCATACACAACGCAGGCAAGGTCTAGCACTCACTACAGGTGCAAACTGGGCAACTCCTGACAACAGGGCTTAGGGTTAATCTCTTGTTAGATCCCCTCCATAGGTCCCACTCCCATATTAGTCATGGCGGCACAGGCAGGGAGAGTGAAAAAGAGGAAGAAGACAGGCAAAACACACCAGTTCAGACCCAACACATAGTAATACTCAAAACTTGCAGCACAGATACATGTTGACAAAGGAACTCAAATCATGTCTATGTATTATGACATGGGCTTTAGCCAGCAGGGAGCTAAGCATCATTTCCACACACATAAAATTAGTCAAGAGTCTATTTGTATCAGGACACACATTTAATTCAGTCCGAAATCTCTAAAATGTCAATTTCCAGTTTTAAGATCATGGGTAAGATTGTTGGGGACATTAATCAAGATTGAGGCAAAGTAAAATGAAATTCTGCCACTTCTTTGTGTTTCTATAGAAAGATACACATCATCTTTTAGAGCCCATGCTTTTGACATCATTTGAGTTCATTCACTACAATCTGATACAAAGGATAGTAGTTGCATGGCTATCATAGTAACCTTCAGTGCATCTTCCAGGAGTTATATTGACAGATGAACTTAAACTTTAATTCTGAATATGTTTAACGATATAATACTATATTCTTAAATCATTTTGACAATGGAATGAATCCTCAATATCTCCTATCTTTGTGGAAATCCATCTTTTGGGATGACTTAAAATATACAAATTCTTTAATACATTATCGAAGCCAAATGAGAGTGTAAGTATCTAACATCACGTTAGCACAATACCAGATTCAAGAAAGAAACATGCAAACAAAACTTATCCCTGTATTTACCATATTTTATCTTTAACATCTTGACAGTTATTCCAGTTATGAAAGTCACAGGAAATTATGTATTAATTCAAGTATCTGTTAATAATGCATGCATAAATCAAAGGCAATAATTCAAGTTTGACATCACCAGCATAATCACTGTAAATGTTCTAAATCAACCTTAACCAAAGCAAACAAGGAAAAGGTAGAAGGAAAAGGTAGTCTCATACCCCAAAGAAAATTAAAGGAATTTATAAAAGAAAGAAGAGTTTAAAGGAGACTTTGATTGAGAAGGGAGGAAGACTGTGGCCAGCAATGCCTAGAGTGACCTTGACCTTTGTTGTTGAGGTCGTGGGGGGCGTGTCAGGAGTTGCCGTGGGGAGGGGAGGGGGGCGTGGCTACTGGTTGTTGTCATCCCGCATGCTCTCTGATGTGCCGGTGGGACGGCGGAGTGTCGTGCCGTTAGCCAAGGCAGCTGCCATTCCTGAGATAGCGTGGCCAGCCACACTATGGGCCACTCATCTCTTACATGCATGCTCTGCCAATCACAGGGTCACATGCTGGCTTCACAGTGCCAGCCTTCAACCAATGATAATCTGATCACAGTTAGACCTAAATGTTCAGTTATCAACCTATGCACATCTGGAGTACAGACATGATCTGAGAACCTTGAACATAACTCTGTACATAGAGCAATATCTGAATCATATTGTTCAGCTTTTGGTCAAATTTTTCTCAAAATATTGCTTTGTTATCAATGTATATCCATATGTGTCAGATCAGCTGTACTTTCCAGATACAATAGGGTATAACGAAGTATTTGAAGTTGATCTTACCAAATGATATTGGTTATTCTTTATTGCAGTGACTGATTGTTAACATTTCTGGTATCAGATACATTGGGCTGGCACTGTTTTGTTATCCAACTTTTGTGTGCTACTTTCTCCTGACACCTATAAGCAAGACATCCTTTACATAGGGTAAAGGTACACCCTAGAACCCACCCAGCCCCCTTGTACCGAAAAATTCACCGCACTTGCCTGGTCATCTACTTTAAAACTGACTACGAGACGAGGATTTCAATAGTTGTTTTCAAGTTGTTTTCACTAAAATATTTCTTGATATTTTGTAGCTACATACTTGAAGCTATTTTCTTACCTTTATAATTCACTGATCTTATTTGAAAGTAACAAGAGGAACATATTTAATAAATGATAAGAATAAATACTGCCCTACAGTTCTTTCATTAAACAAATCCATCTAATGTTATCGAGAAACAGAACAGAGACCTCTCCTGCCAAAGATGGCCATTTAGATTTGGACTTAGAATTTCAGTTATCATCACTTGTTCTGCACCATGCTAAGGCTGAATCATGACTAGCCAGGTAGAAATGGTAGAGAAAACTATGTTCCTGGGTAAAACCACCGACTAACGCTAAGTAACTAGCAACTTCCTAACATGCCATGAGGCTCTGAATTCAAGCCTGGGACTTTTGGCAGTGGTGAGAGAAGAGAAGTAGTTGTATCAGCTATCAGGGTCGTCTTTTTTTTTTGGATTCTAGAGTATTTTGCCTGACTTATGCAGTGTAGAGGAGTAGCACACAAGAGCGTCTGAGAGAGAGGGGGGCAGCTGATTGGTTGGTTACCTACCCGTTGTTTCATGAGCCACTCATCATGCTCACGCTGCTTCTTCTCCTGCTTCTTCAGATCCTTCTGCTTCTGCTCCTGACGCTCTCGATCAAACATATGCAGCATTCTCTCCTTCCTACACAACAACAACAACAACAGAGTCTTACTATCTTGCGAATTACATGATATGCTATCATCCTCAAACTGTCCAGATACAATCCCAAACCTTATGATCCTGGTGGCTAATTTGGCCAATTCAAAATGCTGCAAAAAACCTGAATAATTACTGAAATCCCCCTGGCACAGGGGTACTCATCTGAGAGTGCTTAGCAACAGCTATCCAATGAATACCAACATGACAGGATTTAGATGGTTTTCAAAAATCTTTGCATCCTAGTACTTTGGATGAAAATAGCCTTAGCATCGGAAGGGTTAAAGATAAGGCTGTATCAGTATTTCTAAACTTTGATTATACTCTTCCCACGATTGCATAGTTATTCTAAATAGTTCTAAACATCTCAAGTAAAAGCGGAAATGCATCCTGTACTCCTTAACAATGGCATCTCAGGCTTCACCAAGAAGCAACACTGCCAAGCATTTTTATTGGATCATTTCAACATTTCCTCCTCCACTCGCAAAAATCTACTATTTGAGTACATGCCTTTTAAATAACTTTAGAAATTGTAAGCATATGGAGATAACAAGAAAACTTTGAAAAATCAATGTCTTTGAAATATCCATTTTCCCTGAATTGGCTTTAGAAAGGCCAACTATCCCCACTCTTTACCTTTCTGCTTGTTCTCTATCTGCGTCTTTCTCATCCTGTACCCTTTGTAAATCCTTTTCTTGCTTGATCTGCTGTTTCTTCTCTAAATCCTCCTTCATCATGCGTAGCAGTCGCACCTGGCCCTAGAGGGTGGAAGAGAGAGCTCAATTAGCACAACTACTCATAAACAAGAGGAAGATAACAGCAGGCAATCTTCTCATATCTTTCCTGACAAGACAATGGCATTTCAGCACTGATAGAAATAAAATCTTAATTGTCTATTTCAAAGGTGAGTGGTGTTAACCATAAGTAAATATAAAAGATAGATAAACAACTGAACTGCTGGAGGAAAATATTAAGTACAGTACAGAAGAAATGTCACATATTAATGATGAGGACAAGCAGAATATATTTGCTTATGAGCAGCATCTCTCCATCAAATACTTTCTGAAAAAGCACAATTTAAAAAATCACCGAAATAGTGAATCCGTTTTTTTGTAAACTACAGGTATGACTAGATTGATGACACATAATCAGGTAGCATAGGCCATTGTGGACTCCCATACCACTCGGCATTGTTGCAAAATACAGGCATCTTATTCAAACAAAAACTTATCTTAATATATCAACTTACCCCAGGTCTATTTGTAAGGTCATCATCCTCTGAATTTCTCCCCTCCTCCTCGTTTTTCTCTGCCTCCTCCACTCGGCGCTGGAACTCCTGGTCCAGGCGCAGTCTCTGTAGCCGATCCTCCTCCTCCGCGTTCCTGTACGGCCTGCTGGCCAGGTCCGCGATCTCTGTGTCGCGCAGCCGGGTGACATCCGCCTGGTGGAGCTTCTTCTGCTTCTCTCGGTCAGCCTTCTCCCAGGGAGAGGGAGAGCCTGGTCCACCGGGAGCTATCCGTGCCGCTTCCACAGCCAGAGTCTTCTGTGGTTTTCGCGGGTCGTCATTTGGCAAGAAGGGTGAGCGCCCCTGTTGTTGTTGTTCCTGTGGCATCGTCGGGCGTTGAGATTCTAGGCCATAGGTTCTGTTATGCTGGTGTGAATGGTGTGGTTGAGGTGGACCGTATTGTTGTTGTTGTTGTTGTTGTGGTGGCTGCTGTTGTTGTGGTTGTCTGGGTTGCTGTGAGTGGGGATGAGGCTGCTGCTGTTGCTGTGGATACTGTTGCCGGTGGTGAGGGTGCTGATGCGGGGGTTGCTGGGGCTGTGGCGGCTGCTGTTGCTGTGGGTATCCTGCGTGTGGACCTGGCTGGTGCTGAGATGTGGGCGTGTAGTGCTCGCCGTAGGGCCCTAACCGTCGCTGCTCTTGTGGATAACCAGCGCTAGGTGGCGGTACCCTCTGCTGCTGTTCCTGCCTCTGACGGTTCTCATACTCCCTGCGTAGCTGTTCCTCCTCGGCGGCGGCGGCGGCGGCGGCGGCGCGCTGCCTCTCAGCCTCCCGCCTCTGCTGGTCGGCCTTCTCCTGCTCCCGCCAGCTGCTCATCAGCTTCTCCTGCTCGCTGCGGATGTACTCGTTGGCCTGGTTCACCTGGTTGGGGGGTGGAGGTGGTGGCAGCTCCTCGCCGTAACGCAACTCCTCTGGTGGGGGCGGCAGCTCTGGTGGAATCTCGGGAGGTGGAGGGAAGTCTGGTGATTCATTGAGCCTGTCGTAGCCGTCTCTGGGAGGCGTTTGCTTGTCCCTAGGGTCCCGGTACCTGTTGTCTTGAGGGTTGGGATACCTGCCTTGTGGTCCGGGGTAGGGTTGACCAGGACCTGGACTTGGTCGCTGACCCTCTTCTCGCGGGTCGAAGAAATTCTGCTGAGCTTTTCTGTGGTCCACCTGCATCTGTGGCACCTCTTGTGGAGGGACTTTTTGTGAGTCTGGTTTGCGAGTCACTGGGGGTTTTGGGGCCAGGCCTGGTTTGGACCGCTCCTCTGGCTGACGCAGCTGGTTATAGGGAGGGGTTGCTTCTCTGGAGTTGGGGG
Organism: Maea johnstoni; assembly: GCA_963942565.1. Lineage (NCBI taxonomy): Eukaryota > Metazoa > Annelida > Polychaeta > Spionida > Magelonidae > Maea > Maea johnstoni. The sequence goes on from OZ012684.1 coordinate 93,848,599, forward strand.
TTGCGTTCTCGTAGAAGTTTGGCTGGTACTGCTGGTTGTTGACCTGTTGCCGAGGGATGTCTCCGCCTTCAAAAGGTTGTGGAGGACTGGATTCATGTGGACCTCTACCATACGCAGGTCCTCCAGGTGGCGCGCCGTAGCGATCATTGGGATGTCTGCCCTCCTCTCTCTGATTGGGCTCCCCTAGTCTCTCCTCGTGCACCATAGACGTGTTGGAGGTCTTGGTGAGGGACGAGGTGCTCCGGGACTCGTAATACTGACTCTGGTTTTGGTAGACTGGCTGCTGTGGCTGTGGGTAGCGGCTGGCGTCGTTGGGAAGCCTCTGCTCGCTGCCACCGCCGCCGCCGCGGGGGTAGTTGACATACGTGTGCCTCATGTCATTCCTGTTGAGATTGGGCTGCGAGGCGGGACGGTTCATGTTGAACTCCTCGCGCCGCTCCTGGTAGTTCCTGGGGAGCGTGCTGGTGGAACCGACCTGCCTGAAGTCACGCTGGTTCTCTGGCTCCTCCTTCTCCACGATGTTGGACGTGGATTTGGACCTGGTGGCGCCTCCCTCACGTGGCGGGGGCTCCTGACGGTAGGGCATGGTGGCCGAGGCGGGGGGCTGCTGGTAGTAGTAGGGGTCGTGAGGATCCCCTCTCAGCTGCTCCTGCGACCGCGAAGCTGCAAACACAAAACAACAGTCAATATTCTAATATCATATAGGCTATTTCTGCAAGCACAAAGCAACAGTCAATACTCTAATATCATATAGGCTATTTCTGCAAGCACACTACAATCATAACTAATCGCTTATCAGTCATAAAGATTACTGTAGTACCATTACAAGAGAAGACCATGCCATTTTAATTAGGCAAACAAAGCTCTTAATGACAAACACAATTTATTACATACTTCTCATCAGTTGTGTACTAATCTTCAATAATTTCAAGTGTACAAAAAAAACTTTAATACTAGCGAATATTTTGTGAGTTCCTTATCCAATAACCCAATGGCATTCATTACATAATTCATACATTAATCACTTCCACTCTATTGTGTGCTAATCTTTGATTCCAAAGATTACAATTCTAAAATGAAGACTCACAAGCAGGAAATTAGAAGTAATTTCTTTTTTATAATAAATACTTACCTGCGATCATTGGAAGCTATCTCCAGGGCTTGCTCTGGTCACCCAAAAGGTAGGCTCTCATTTGGCAGTCTCTCCCTATGGAAGATCCTTGCGATGATCATAGCGGAGGGTCTACTAAATGTAGCCTCCAAAATTAAAAATAGACCGTGATTTGTGTGATCCCCGCTAGGGGCAGCACTGATACCGGTCGTGACGTCACGGTTGGCGCATGCGCCTTCATCCTCTTCTCATTTTTGGCGTTAAATACCATCATGGAAGAACGGATTCTAGGGGAGGATACAGAAGGGTGGGCAATGATCGCAGGTAAGTATTTATTATAAAAAAGAAATTACTTCTAATTTCCTGTTTTATATCTAAATTCTTACCTGCTCACATTGGAAGCAGAGTACCACCGCCAAGAAAAGCTGTGGAAGGATCAGTTCTATTTCCTAGAAGCTGTGCCAGCCGTGACCAGCACTGCTCTACTAAACCTGCCTTTTGTTGCAGGAAGATCTTTAAGATAGAACTGCGCAAAAGTTTGCGGCCGGCTCCAGGCTGCGGCATCCATAATAGCTTCAAATGGCACTCCGGCCATTGTAGCCCAAGTAGTTGCGACCCCTCTGGTGTCGTGGGCTCTAATGCCCATGCGTTGCCTCCGTTCCTTAGGAAGGTGCGAGAACGCCCCCGCTATGGCCTCTTTGACCCAACCAGCGACTGTACTCTTGGTAGCCTTAGTATAAGGCTCCCTTGACCGAATGAAAAGGGCTTTTTCATCCCCTCGCAAGGGCTTGGTTAGTTCCAAGTACCATTTCAGGGCCCGGACAGGGCAATGTACTTTGTCGTCTGGCGAGAACTCCTTCAGGCTGAGGAGAAACACCTCACTAGGAGTAAACGAGACCGACTGGTTTTTGTCCAATAGGAGGGATGGGAGAAGACGGACTCCTCCATTTTCCCACCGCAGATGACATGCGTCTATCCTGCAGGAATGGACCCAGCTTCCTCGCCTGGCCGAAGCCAGTTGCAGTAGGAAAGCTGTCTTGACCGCCACCGACCTCAATGGTGCCGTGTGAATCGGCTCAAAGGGAGGGCCCGCTAGGTATTTGAGTACCGTCGGGAGATCCCAAGTCTCATTGAGCGTCCTTGGTCTGGCGGAAACCACAAACAGACCCTTAATAAGGGTCGACAAATCCGTGTTGGACGACACAGTTGTCCCATCCGGAAAACCTCTATGAATGGCTGCGATGGCAGATTTGTAACCTGCAATGGTTGACGGAGCTAAGGGCTTCCCCTTATGCTTCACCGTCCGCAGGCCATTCAGGAATTCCGCGACTTCCGCTACAGGGGCCTCAGCGGGACCCACACCTCGCTCCACACACCATCGTCGGTAGTGGAGAAGACGGGAATCATAAAGCCGGCAAGTTGATTCTCGCCTGGCCCTGGCTGCCGTCTCTGCAACTCCCTGCGAAAAGCCTCGGTCAACGAAGGATTTGCGGACAGCGGCCATACAGCCAGTCTCATTCTGTCCGGTTTGGGGTAAAACATCCCCGTGACCGAGTTCTTCAGGAGGTTGTCCTTGGGTGTGATCACTCGCGGAAGGTCTGTCAGCATGCTGGTCAGCTGACGGAACCACGGCTGGCTGGGCCAGAACGGGGCTACTAGGAGGATCCGGGCTGACCACTGCAGCCTCAGTTTCCTCAATACCCTCGGGATGAGGTTGGTCGGCGGGTACGCGTACCCGTACAGACTCTCCCAATTCTGCGTCAGAGCGTTTATTCCGCTCGACGTCTGAGAGGGGCGCACTGAGAAGAACACTGGAAGTTTGTGGTTCTTCTCTGACGCGAAGAGATCCACATGGGGAGTCGGCCAATGCTCGAATATGAGCCGAACCACTGTCTTGTGGAGGGACCACTCCGTGGGGTGGTTGTGTTTCCCCCTGGACAGGGCGTCCGCCAGGACGTTCCTGACTCCCGATATGTGGTTGGCAACCAGGTAGATCCCGTGTTGCCTGCACCAGGCCCACAGGTCCAGTGCCAGGTAGCACAAGGTGGGGGATTGAGTTCCACCCTCCTTGTTGATGTAGGCCACTGTAGTGGTATTGTCCGTAAGGACATCCACAGCAGTGTCCCGTACCTGAGGCAGAAAATGCTGCAGAGTCAGCCATACTGCCTGCAGTTCGAGCCAGTTGATGTGGTGCTTGGCCCAAGCCGGCGGCCACTGACCTGAGATCACCCAGTCTCCTAGGTGACCTCCCCAGCCCTCCATCGAGGCATCCGTGACTATCGTCATAGTCGGATCTGGCCTGAGAAACGGCCGGCCCACCGTCAGGTTGGCCCGCGATGCCCACCACTCCAGCTCTCTGAGCGATTCGTGGTCGGGGTATATCCGGAGATATGGGCTGTCCGAGACTTGCGTCCACTGACTGTGGAGCATAAGTTGGATCAGACGAGTATGTGTCACCGCCATGGGGACTAACTCGCGCAGACTGGACAGATGTCCTAAGAGCTTCTGCCAAGTTTTCGCTGGCTGAGGGCTCCGTGCTAGGAGCGAGGATGCCAGTCGCGACGCTCTGATGACCCTCTTCTCGCTCGGGAAAACGAGCATATTGATGAGGTCGAGGGTCGATCCCAGGAATGCTGGGAACTGTGTGGGTATCAACTGGGACTTTCCTTCGTTTACGAGGAAGCCCAGTTTTGTCACCCAGAACAGTGTGAGGTCGCGTTGACGTTCCACAAGCGACCTTGACTGGTTCTTTAGAAGCCAGTCGTCTAGATACTGGTGCATGTCTACACCCTGTATCTTGAGGAACGCCTCGATGGTTCGCACAATCCTCGTGAACACCCGAGGTGCTGTTGAGAGCCCGAACGGGAGCACCAGGAATTCGTACGCCCTGCCATCGTAGGCAAAGCGGAGGAACCGTGTGTGTTCGGGAGCTACGGGGACGTGAAAGTAGGCGTCTCTTAAGTCTATAGAGACTGCCCACGTCTCTGACATTGAGGAGTCCCTCAAATGCTCGGAGGTCTTTAGCCTCTGCTGGTGGGCCTCCCCTAGGCAGTCCATCACTGTTCGTAGCGTCTCCATCCGAAAGGATAGGGGCTTTACGAATTTGTTGAACGCCTTTAAATTGAGGATCGGGCGCCAACCGCCCGACTCTTTGGCCACCAGAAAGATAGGGGAGTAAAACCCCGGTATGTCCGCGTGGAAGGGAATCTCCCTGATCGCCCGTTTCTCGAGCATGGACTCCAGGCCTCGTTCGAGGTCCTGACGTCGCGCCTGATTCCGAGGAATCGGGGTGCAGCGGGGCTCCTTTGTTCTTGGGGGGTTCCCCGTGAACTCTATCCTGTAGCCCTTGGTTACAGTCTGCAGTACAAACTGGTCCGACGTAATCAGGGGCCACAGGTGGGCGAACGCTCTTAATCGCCCCCCCACCGGACAAAGCTGATCATTCTGCATCAGCTTTGGGGGCTGGTTTTGGGGTGTTATAGGTGGAGTAAGCGTCTTTTTTGGCGCCTCCACCTCGACCCCTACCACGGCCTCTACCGGCACCTCTACCTCCACCGCCTTCGGACGAGGAGGAGTTCGAGCCTCCACCACCTTTTTTACCCTTCTTGTTGTACTTGCCGCCCGAACCTCTGCCTTTTTTGAAGGGGATCCGAAAACGATCCCCCGATTGCTTCGAGGTCGAGGGCTGGTCACGGGCTAACTGAGCCTGTGACGCACTCAAGAGTTGGGTCTTGGTGGTCGACTCTACTGTTTGGGTCCATTGGCCCGCAAACATGAGACCCTTTGTCAGGGGAAGCTCTCTGAGACGCAGTCTGGCCATCGTGGGCACGACTTTCTTGTTCTCCGCCAGAGCTGCCGATAAGAATCGGATGCGACGGTCAAATCCCGCCTCCAACTTCTGGCGTGTGGAGATGCGTCCTATAGCTGCGGTTAAATAGTTGGCCAGAGACACGGCCCCGGCCAGTGTCTCGTCCACCATACATTCTGGCATAGGTGGTGGCGTCAACCCCGCGAGGAGAGCAGCGCGCTCTTTCTCTCTACTTACTATAGTCGCAGAAATGAACCCTTGAGTTCGCTGCAAATATATCGAGAGGCGCGCGAGGAGAGATGAAGTCGATTCGACTTGCTTTGCGAATCTCTCCGCCTCTTTGGTCACCGGATGTGGTCCTTTCGGTCCAAAGGGCTTCGCCGGATCCCAATCCAACTTGTAGGTGGATCGCATGTATTCTGTCACCTCGGCGTCCACTTCGAGGACCTTAAGCAAGGTTTCGTCCTCTTCGACAAGAGGGAAGAAACGCGCGAGGGTAGAATCCCCGAAGGACCCGGCCTCCTTCACCACCCGTCTGTCGTCGACAGTACACGCTATCTTCGAGACCCCGTCACGGGCCCATAGCGCTGGTGCCTCCACCGCACGTGAGGTCGGTGTGGCAAAGACACTGAACTCCGACTCCTCCGGGGGAGGAGAAGCGGATGGTGGTGAGGAGAACTTTAGCACTTTCGCAAGTGCATGGAGAACGGGCACGAACTCCAGAGGGCGAGAAAATTTAAAATCCTGCGCCTCCCAGGATTCGCGCCACGACCTAGTGAGGTCAGGGTGTGGTGGGATCGTGTGATCCCCACTCCCATCTCTAGGCGGACCCAGCCTTGCGTAGACCGACGTCACCGGAGCGGTGGACGTGGAGGCCGTCGCGGCTGTCTGAAGTGGCGGAGGCACCTCAGGGGGAGCCACAGGTTCCGCAGGCTTGTCGGAAGCTGCGCCCAAGAGCTCTCGATCGAGCTCAGACCACGCCTCTACAGGCGGAAGACCACAGGGGTCGAAGACCTCCTCGACTTGATCATCGAAGTGATCGTCGTCTTCATCATCCGATTGGTCGGAGAACTGACCGGGAGACAAAGATGCCGGTGACGACCGGCCGGACCTCGTCCTGGTAGGCGAGGGAGAGGCCTCACGGCGGTGAGGTCTCTTGGACGGAGGAGGTGAGCACCTCGATGGAGACAAAGAGGGAGATCGCGGTCTCTTCTCAGGGGCAGCTGGTTTATCCAGCTTCTGAGAGATCGCCACAAGCGACTGAGTGATCGCCAAGATTGACTGAGTCATATCTGGCTGCTGAGGCGGAGGAGGAGGATTTGCCGCCTTCAGGGCCGCCACCAACGTCGCTATGTCGAACACCGGAGGTACATTCGGTGTCGGCTGTGGTTGTGGCTGATTAGCCAGAGTCAGGACTGGGGGGGGAAACAAGTCCTCTTCCACCAGGCCATGACCCTGAGAACCTACACGCCCTGCCAGCTCAAACAACTTCTCCATGTTTTCTTGCTGGCCACAGGGAATGTGTTCCCCGTCAGAGTCCTCTCCGAACAGGTCCACATAGGGATCACCCCCCAGTGGATCCGCTTCGAGTTCGGGGAACAAGGGGTCTCTCATCGGCGAGGCGACTCCCACCTGGGCTGCGTCATATGACTTCAAGGCAGCCTTTGTTGGAGTACGCCCAACCGATGGAGATACTGCTACTGCGGGAGATACCGCAGGTGCGGTGATCACCGCAGATGTAGCAGCAGCTGCCGAAGCAGTCCTCCGGGTGCTGCTCCTAGTAGTGGGGCCAGAAGACCCCTCTGAGGCACCACTCTTTGTGGCCCCCCCCTTTTTTCTGCTAGGAGCAGCAGTCCCGCGGGATTTCTTCGTTGGGGGTGACTCATCACGAAGACGAGTTGAAGGCATGGCCTTCCTTGGAGATCTCCTCCTGTGTTCAGGAGTGGGAGATTTTCCCGCAGATCTCTTCCCCGTAGATGCGGTAGAAGAGGCTGACACCGCGGTTGCGGATGTCACCGCAGTTGCGGAGGTTACCGCAGTTACCGCGATTGCGGGATTTCCCGCATCTCCCGCATTTGCGGGATTTACCGCATTTGCGGTATTTACCGCATCTCCCGCGATTGCGGTATTTACCGCACTTCCCGCAGCTGCGGGAGTTACCGCAGGTGCGGTACGTCGAGTCCTAGCTCGACCACGCTCTAATGGCAAACCTGAAGGTTTGTCAGAGCGCGGAGAACGAGAACGTTCTCTGCGTGCTTTCGTTTTGCGGGCCCGATAGGCTGCATCCCTCTCAGACCGTTGGATTCTCTTGGTCATCCAAGAATCGAATCCCACCCAGGTCTCCTCCGTCCAGGATTCGCACACAGTGCAGGTATGGTTCCTGTCACAACGGGTGTGCCGAGAGCAGCACCCGTGTGCGATCCAGGGTACGTCAGGAGCAGGGCGAGTGGTGAAATTCGGGCAGGGCGAAGCCCCACACCGAATCTGAGAAGAAGGTCGTCCCGCCGCGGGACCGACGCTATACACGCTGGCCGACGACATCGTCGAAGGTCAGATGGAAACAAGACAAAATATACAGGGAAACACAGAGATACCGACAAGTTACCTGTCCCAGCGATGTATAATGATCTCACTGTTATACTCGCTTGTACGTCTGTACTGTATGCTCGAGTTTATAGCATAAACGAGCGTAAACTTCCGAGAGCTTTCAAAAACCGATTGGCAGAGCAATGGCGCCCAAAAGAGAAGAGGATGAAGGCGCATGCGCCAACCGTGACGTCACGACCGGTATCAGTGCTGCCCCTAGCGGGGATCACACAAATCACGGTCTATTTTTAATTTTGGAGGCTACATTTAGTAGACCCTCCGCTATGATCATCGCAAGGATCTTCCATAGGGAGAGACTGCCAAATGAGAGCCTACCTTTTGGGTGACCAGAGCAAGCCCTGGAGATAGCTTCCAATGTGAGCAGGTAAGAATTTAGATATAAAACTAAGCTATCATTCTTGAGGCCATTAGTGGCCATTGACTCAATATCCTATAAGAAGATCCTATATGAGTTCTCTACCATATCAATTCTTTCACATATCATCATATAATCAAACACATGTAAATCACACCAATACACATTGACTATTGAAATATGTGCAACATTCAGGAGCTTCCCAAAAAAGTCTCCATCATTCAACGGTACTTACAAGTCACCCTCACCAGGAAAATTCTATGATATCATAGACTGTTCCTGCCCTCACTTACTATTCCAGCGACGAAAGGAGTAGCCTCCTTCATTCAACAGTACAAGTCACCCTCACCAGGAACAGTCTATGTTATCAAAGATATCATAGAGTGTTCCTGCCCTTAGGGCTGGAATCAATGAGGAAAATGTCGAACCGAACCGATTCTGAAATTATACCAATTCCGATTCCGATTCCGATTCTTAGCGTTGTTTTGGTCTCTCAGAGGCAAAAACAAAAATTGTCAGAACTTGACTAATGACTGCTAAGAGAAGAAACCAAGGAGTGATAAGTTAGCAGTTATCTAACAGTGAATGACCATGGATTTATCATGAGAGGGGCCTGTATTTTCCAGCTGGCCAGCAATAATTTTGATTAAATAAATACTGTTTCATCTAGAAAGGATTTTATCTTTAAAATTTCTTTTACTAAAAAAGATCTAATACAGATCAATAAATTTCTATTGAAACATGAACAACCTTCCAGTGTTTCCGGTTGACATGTTTCCACATGTTTGTAGTGCATCTATTGTATGACAAGGCACAGTCACATATCTTACAATATACATGACCTTTCTCTCTAGTGCCTGAGCGGTTAACTTTAAAATGAAAATAATTCCAGATGCCAGATTTCTTTCCCTTCTGGGGCGTGAAATCTTCGTAGATAGTTTGTTCTGACATGTGTGCTCTGTTGTTGGAAGCGCATGCAATTCATAGCCCCCATCCAAACCGGTTCATGATATAGCACTGGCACATATTGTCAGCTATATGATGCGGTGCACCGGTTGTTTGAAACAAATGCATCCATTATGGGATGTCACGGCTGGGAGTAGTATCCATCTCTCTGGTAACGGTCATGGCTTGCCGGGAAGCTGTCATTAGGATGTCATTAATAGGCTGTAAACCGCCTGGAGAGCATCTTGAAAGGTAATAAAGCAATTAAGAATGCCCATTCCTATTCTGGCTTCTCATAAATGTGTATCGATACATAGCGACTCTTTGATATGTCAGTTCTGATCAGGAGCTAAGTACCGATGCGGCCAGTCGAGCCTCAGTGATTCCAGCCCTACCTGCCCTGACTTACTATTCCAGCGACGGAAAGAGTGCGCCCGTTTAGAAGGCGAGGAGGATCGCAGTCTGTTAGTGTGTCGTCGCCCGCTGAGGATGTGGTTATCCCAGCGAGCCTCGGCGTCTCGTTTCTCCGCCTGGCGAATGAGAGCCTTCATGGGGAGAGCACTGCGCCTCTTCGCCAGCCCCTCACGCTCCCGGAGAGACATGTTCACTAGGGGGGCGTCTCGTATCTCCGCCTGGCGAATGAGAGCCTTCATGGGGAGAGCACTGCGCCTCTTCGCCAGCCCCTCACGCTCCCGACGAGACATGTTCACTAGGGGGAGAAAACAACGCAGCACGCAACATGTCAATAGCGGGAGCAGTACACTTCCTGAAACTAAGAGACTGGGATGATGGTGGTGGACTAGATGGGAGGAAAACCAAGAGCAACCAAATGCCTCCAACACTGTTGAGTAGCTATCCATGCGCTCATTGTTATAAGGCCAAAATATAAGAAAGATTTGAAAAATAATACATGAATATTTCATATTCATATTCATGATTTTGATTTGAAAAATCATGATAGTTTTTATCCTTGAAATGGTCATTGCAAATAACAAACAAATCAAGCCAAAAGGATTATTTAGGGGAAAAAGTTTTGACTATCAATTAAAAATCTCTTTAGGCTGGGTAAGTAAAGTTGAGGGTTGAGCATGTTCAGTTCAACACAGACTGGATCTCTTGGTTGAGTTTTCCCACTTAGTCGCAGCAGCAGCAGGATGATTGGGTGTTAGTGGTGCCACAGGTGAACAGAGGACACAGGTGAGATACAATGGGTGATCACAGAGAGAGGTGGGCTGTACATACTGTTTAGAGATGGTGAAGATCTGGCCTGCGTCTGAGCTTGCAGCCCTGGTCGGTGGCGGCCCTCCAGGGTGCTCTGATCGCGGTAGGCGTTGAAGTCTCGCTGCTCTGCGTTACCGATCAGCTGCCGGGCAGGGCTGCCCTCCTTGGGGCCGTTCTGGCGAGACACCTCCTCGCTCTTGGGCCGCGGCTTGCCTCCTTGACCCATGCTACGTCTTGGAGACGCTACAACAAACAACAACAACAACAACAACATCAAATCATCATTCCCACATCAACCTTATTCTAATAGGTCCTATGTGTCAGGGTATCATATCTGAACAGTATAAACTAAATCAAATTACAAACCTAATGAGTTTCAATAAAGAAATCTGTCTGAATAGTAAAGTGATCTATCACATACATGGATTGTAGGTATACATCTAGATTTTTACAAAACTTTGTAGATGAAAAACAACAACATCTACTACCTGAAATAAATGAGTTATTTACATCATGTTTAAAAAGATGTATCAACTCACCTCTCTGCATGATAGGAGATGGCTGACTTAGCAGTGTGGCCAGACCGTGGTATATAGCACCTTGCTTAGCAACGATCAGAGTGACCACTTGACCAGTGCGGGTCATCAACTCTGCAGCTCTGGAATGCAACAACACACAACATACATTTACCAGCACTAACAAGAGGCTGACAAGTAGAATATACATTCCAGCAACGATAACTCATGCTGAAGGCCAAGAGGGCTGCACAGACTAGAGGAATGACAATGCTTTAAAGTGAAGTGGTAAAATGCCCACATCAGTTCAGGGCTCGACGCTAAGGGTGAACCTATGGCCCCAGGCCAGTAAAAATTCCCAGAAACAGCTTCGGGCCAGTAAAAAAGACCTCAACTGGTCCTACAGGCCCAGTAAACATTTGGAGACATTGTTGTTAAAAAGTTTCCCCCCAAGAATGTCCCCAAATGTTTTTGATATAAATGAAGATAAAATCTATAAAGATGAATGTAGTGGTGAATTTTATGCAATGTTCTTTCTTGTTATGTTAAAGAAAAAATGTAGGACCAGTAAAAATTTTGCAGGACCAGCAGATGCTAGGTGTTACTGGTCCTACAGGGCCAGTATCATTTTAAGTTAGCGTTGAGGCCTGCAGTTTAAACAAAAATAAATGATAAGGGAATTCATGGTAACTCAAGTTATGTCATATTTGAAACAAGTTGCTATACACAAGTGTGTTATTGAATGCCTGTTTAGTATTAAATGATTTATAATGCTTCACAGGGGCTGATCAAGGGAGATTCAGAGGCATTGTTATAATATCAGAAGTCAAAATATGTTCTTTTTTTACTCTCATGCAACACTTCTAATAGAATTTAAGCCCTATTCCTATATCCTCAAGATCAATAATACAAAGAAGCGATGTGTTTCAAGAGTTCACATCCCAAAAACAGGGACTAAAGAGAACGTGCAGCTTTATTATATAATCTTTTCACTCGTGTGCACATGTGGACTAAAACACATGAAAACACATGAAGGTTATGGAGTGCTTTTTGAGAGGGAATTACTTAAGATTTGTTCCTATTGGTGTTAAAAATTGCTCCTCAAATAGTTTTTCATCTAATAACTTATTTCATGAATAATGTTTAAATATGCAGACTTTGCATGCATTCCAGGTACTATGAAAGTAAAGCTTTTAGACATGACATTGAGGTCTTAATTAAGCGTACCAATACCGCCCTTGTGAGATAGACTAGCATGTTTTGTACTTACTTTTCTTGAGTGAGCCCGACGAGGCTCTTGCCGTCCACCTCCAAGAGCTGGTCACCGGCCTGGAGACGACCATCCTGAAACACACAGAGGCCAGGGCTCAACATATAGCATAGTCCCATCTCCCGGGAGATCTGAATTCCCAAAACAGCCCTGTCGGGCTACCTAAAGTTGGATTCAGGTAGTCCCGCTGGACTACCTGAATCCTGGGGAAGTTCCCCACTAAAATCCAACAAAATGGTAGCGTAAAAAAGAAAAATATAGCATTCCTTAAGCATGCAACCTTAAAAATAGAAGAAAAAAGCATAAGTACCATTACTAACATGAAAAGGGGGAAAAAGAACCTTTTTGCCTTTTTGGAATAAATGGCGGGACTACCTAAAATGCTGGCGGGACTACCTGATTTTGGGCTCAGGTAGCCCCGCCAACCTACCTGGCCCTTCTGGGGACTGTAGAGCCCTGGAGGCCAAATCTTAACCCTTCCAATGCTGAGGCTACGTTCATCCAAAGCACAAGGATGCAAAGATTATTGAAAACCACCTAAACCGTGTCATATTGGTATTCAATGGAAAGCTCTCGCCGAGTACTCTCCGATGAGTACCCATATGCCAAGCTTTCAATAAATTTTCAGTTTTTTTGCATTATTTTGTATTGGCTAAATTAGCACCAGCAGCATAAGGGTCAACACACAGCTCTTGTGATTACAGTATTCAAACACCAGCCCAATTGACTATATTCCTAGCTTCCAGCCCTTGCTGTGTTTTTGCCCACCATATATGAGTACGCTCATACCTTTGTAAGGGCAAGGTCTACTATCTGTTATAAGATTCATACTATTGCCAAAATAATGGTTTCTTCATGCAGTGACCCTGCTAGCATTTAATCAAAGCATATTTGGGAAAGGATTTTAATGATAAATGTCAATCAGAACAATACCAACAACTCTTTTTCTAATATTTTTGAAATCATTCTTAATTACCAAGTTAATTTCAAAGGTACCAAAAATACAGACAACAGTTTCTTAAGGAATTCATAAGCGTGAATAGATCAGTTGGCAAAGTGTAGGTTCTTGAGGAAAGACCGTTATTGGGAGGATACTTATAACAATAGACGGAATAACTGAATCAGCGGAGCGTAGGTCCTGAAGAAAGATAGGAAATGAGGGGTATCGTAGTAATTTGGAACACTTTTTAATAATTATGATTTTTATGGGTTCATAATGGCCCATGTTTTCTGAAAATACCTTGATGTTGTATCAGGAAGATTTACAGCTAGGTCAAAATATTGTGAAATGGCAACTGGAGATAGATCAAGGGCTGCCCAGATTTCCTATTTATTATTTTGCAAAATGATCATGGTGGATCAAATTCTTACGATGGTCTAAATTTCCGAGAATTTACAGTACTCATGACAATGGAATATTTAAGATTGGTACGTACCAAAGCAGCAGCCCCGCCTGATACCACTGACTTGATATAGATGCCTCGCTTTTCCTGGGCCTCTCCCTAGAATAACAATAAACAACAACAATCAACAACAAAGCAAAGAGTAGTGATGCTAAGAGCATAAGGAAATACACAATCAGATATAGTGCATCATAATAAATCTTTGTAAAAGAATAATCAGCACCTTATAATAGACACCATTCACTGCCTCAGGATAAGGCGTAACTGTTTTGTTCATTTAACACGATGATTTCTTCAATTTAAGTATGCACATAATAACATTTAAGAATATTACAACAGCTATACTTTACTTTCTTTTGACTTCTAAACATAAAGAGTGCAAAATTCAACTTGTGAATGAGGAAGAGATGAGGGTTCAATTTAGCATACACTTTTACAGTCGAACATCAGTAATAGCAGACTCCACAAGTCAGCCCCCTCTATGGATGCAACTATTTTGGTAACAATATTCTTTTTTTTAAATCTTGCTTTTAAGCAAATATTTGGAAAGTTTAACCTTAATTTAAATGCAAGGATTTCACAATGACTTCGTGCACTTTTTCATTCAGTAAATTACAGGTTTATTGTTGTTGTCTGAAGGTACTGTCAAAACCCCCTGAAAAATAGGACACCCGCAATGTTTGATAGCTTATTTCAGACAGCTTTGAGTTTTGAAATCCTCACTGAGGCCCTGTATTTGGTCCTAGTTAAAAGACTAACATGAATTATGACAAAGGAGTACTACTACACTGGCGAGTTTTTAAACGAAACAAAAAATCGTTTTGATTGATATCAAGGGGTAATATCTTCTTTCCTGGATGCCCTAACTAGCAGGTCCACTACTAGTAGTAGGCAGCTCACATGCACATATGCTTGCTGTTAAGAAGCACATGCAGTTATGTAAACAAAACAGACAAGGAGACAACTTAAAATGCTGATTTCCACATTCACAAGATGAAAATATTCAGAACACACAGTGTGTTAGTGTGCTTTAACTCAAGGCTGTGCAAAACAAACACTTCAAAATTCCAATAAATCTGAATATGAGGTTCAATTCTCAAGTAGGATTAAGTGGTTGCTTGAAGTTCAAAAGAGGTCAATTCAAAAGTTTTGAGGAATTTGAATCCTAGTAGCTTCTTTTCATCGATCTTACTCCACCAAGTACACAAATTGAAAGTATCCACTTAACCCTTTCAATGATAAGGCAACTTTCATCCAAAGCACAAGAATGCAAAGATTTCTGAAAACCATCTTAACCCTGTCATGTTGGTATTCTTTGAATAGCTCTCACTGAGAACTCTCAGATGAGTACCCATGTGCCAGGGTTTGTCACTTTTAAGGTTTTTTGCATCGTTTTATATTGGCCAAAGGTTTAAAGCATACCCTGCCTTTGCATAGTTGAAGAGTTAACACGTGGTTGCTCAGCCTTGAGTTGTTGCTTCATACAGAAAGCCTGCAGCCCTGCTACTGAGGGCCTAACTAGTAACTAGACTCATGCCATTCTCAGCAGTAATTACTAGGCCCTCAGCACCATAGGTACCACAGGTACCACAGGTAGCACAGTAGGTGTGATGTACAGGTACAGTACTCATGCAAGCAATGGTACAGGCATGATGTGGGACAAGCAGTCAATACACAGACACGATGAACACACTTAGGGGCGGGTGGCATGAGATGAGATGAAGGATGAATAGGAGGAGGTGGTGAGAATGATGGAATTAGATGAATATAATACATGATCAGAGCAGTAAATCTTACTTCTCAAGTTCAAAAGTATCATCTTAAAACAGTATATCACACATATACATGTAGCCCATAGAACTAAGTATGTATTATTATATATTATAAGTATATCATAAATATTCAAGAAAATTATATCACACACATACATGTAACCCATGGTACTAAAATATGTAAATTTAACTATGTATTATATTATAAGTATAACAAATATTCAAGAAGTTTATATCACACATATATATATGAAAACCATAGTAATATCTCAGTAAAATGTAGATTGTGAACATTTATGAAGTCCATAAGTCACAAGAACAGTATGCAAGAACCTCCAAGAATGAATGATCCAATATGGTAACCAAGTAGAGTAAAAAATAAAAAAACACCACTACTTTACCCAAAAAGATGGTAACAAAGAAGCTACCATGTAGTATATCCTGTTTACCACTAGAGAAAACCACTCAAAAACAAACCATAGGAATAGCATGAAAGTAACTACCTGTAGTTTCCATGAAAAAAATCACAATTGCAATTTTTTACTCTAAAAAAATTGAAATTAACACACATACCTATGGTGGAGGTATTTGTAGCTTTCTGGTTAGCTGTCAGCGCGAGAGGCTTCAAGTTTCATTGGTATAATGTAATGTAGTCAATCAGTGCAGCGATTAGCTGACCTGCCCTATCAAATGAGCGGTTAGCATTGTGTCCCGCCAACCTCCCATACATAAAACAGGAAGTGTCATTCAGACCAGCTTGCTGCGCGATCCTTTCATGGGACCAGCTTAATGGTAGGCAACCAGCAAAACAAAACTCACAGGAAAATACACAGTTACGGAGAGAAAGATACACCTTATTCAAAGATGTTCATTTTGGGCATTTTCTTTTGTTTTTGTATCTAACAGCAATCTTATGAAGTCAAAAAAAGACTATCAATTTTTATTCTAGGACTGTTATAAAGTTGAGCCTAGGAACCTGACTATATATCTTATTTTCTTATTCCCTATCATTTTGGTTTCTTTTCTTAAAATATAACCTGTAGCTATCAACTTTCTGCCTGTTACAAACTATCCTTTCACCCTATTCCATCTAAGGATATTCTACCTGTAGTGCCTGTAGTCTTAGAGATACCTGTAGCAGTTATCTTTCACCAATAACAGATCTTTATCTCACCTAATGAAGATCTCACTTCCTAGCCTAAATAAAATCACCAGCATCACCTATAACGATCACCTTACCTGTCTACCCTATTGTAGTCCCTCTACCTGTGATTTCAGCCTCGTTACCAGTTGTTCTTTACCCTCCCAGTTCCCTCTTCACCTTCCTCCCTTACATTATGAATATTATATTGGAGAGGATACCTGAAGGCGGTGTCCTTTCAGGCTGTTCACTTTCAATGCCCAACTATAAAGAGGTTTTTAGGCCAAAGGGGATCATGTTCATACTGCAAAAAGTTAAATCAACCAGAAAATTGCAATATACGCTCCCTAAGGGAAGTTATGTAACTAGGTAGAGCGTGGAATTTAAACACACACAAGTGGCCAGCTATGTTAACAAAATAACCTCCTCCTAAACTTCACTTTCAAACTCAGACATTCACTATTAACTATGTTAATATGTTACCCATTGGAGTAGTCTTATTTGATTCAAATACTATCAATGAAAATTATCTTAACCTATGTTCACCATTATATTAATCTTATTTGATTCAAATGAATAACTCAGTTCAGACTTTTATTTGAAAGTTTCCTAATTTATATTTACAGTTGTACATCTCAAAATGTGATAGACAGAAATGAAATAAATTGGAACCGCTAAAAAATACAATATACAGTATTGTAAAATTTTGTCTATGATGCAAATTTCCTGTGTGACATCTCAAAAAGGGGCAATGATGAGGAAGTGTCAGTGACAGCTAGCGTTACAGTAGGAGTAGGCATGTAATAGAGTAGGACTAGTTTGAGTAATTAGCTTTTTGTGTGCCACTCAAGCAGGGAGGATCGTATGAATTATTCAGGTAGATTTCACCTTGAGAAGCAGCAGCAGCAGCTTCGTGGCTAAATAATGCACAAGCTCACTGCCTTTTTCTCTTTCCCTGCAGGAGCAGCAGCGAAATCAACCGAAAACAAGTCCTACACATCATATCCATCTTACAAATCAAGCAGTTTTGAAATTTGTCAGTAAATGAGGCAGTTCTTAGCATATTTGTTTAAAAATAAACATATGAGTGAGGTAATAAGTAGAATAAGTTCATCAGAATAACTTCATAATAGAGACTATCTTAAGAGAATTTTCATAATATAGGAAAAGTAGAAACTGGATGCTACTATTTATCCTATCAGTAGAAATCCATAATAAGACTTGGCAAAATTGAGAAGCAATTCAAATTCTTTTTTTTTCTTTAGAAAAAAGCCAATTATATCTATCAAATCACAAAGAAATCAAATGAATATCCAATTTACTATATAAGTAGGGATAGATTTTATCATATATTCGGTCCCCTTACAGTTCATGCCTGGCTGCATTAGATTAGCATTGGATGTCCTCTCATGTTGGCATGTTTACTATGTTGGAATGCAAACTATTTCCTTCAAATGTCAAAGACGCAGCAGCCAGTTTTCAGCTTACCTGCTTCTAGCCAGCAGCGTGGCCAGACATCATCTCTTGACCCATATAGCACCAGTATTCTACCTGTAGCCTGCCTGCTGCCTGCCTGCCAGGTGAGAAAACCAGCAGACTAATGAGAGAACCATATAGCACCAGTATTCTACCTGTAGCCTGCCAGGTGAGAAAACCAGCAACAACCAATTCACCACCAGACTAATGACAGAACCCGCAAAGAATGGAGAGTGAGATCTAAAGCTATACTCTTGAGCACTCACTACCTTTATTTTGAATATATTCATTGATTCTAGTTATGAGATAGTTTGTGATAATGTGTCTCATTTGAATAAATACAACAAAGCTTGAAAGTGAACTGAATGACAGTTCTGCCTTCCATTACTTTTCTTTTCATGAGTTAATTATTATAATTTTCTCTCAAAACATTCTGACAAGAGTGAGCAATAACTTAATTCTTTACTGATAACAAACTCATGCTGAATAACATACCAAAATCTGACAAGAGTACAGGAAAAGTTAATTGACTTTACTAATAAGAATCTCAAATTGAAAAGCGTCCACAGAAATCCACGTACCTGGCGCACCTGAGATGATCAATCAGTAAATCACACCTGAGGCTTCAATATCGCGGTATGCCATTCACCCAGGTGAGGAGGAGCATTCCAACACTAGCAGCACTTGAGACATAAGCTGCTGCACCTCCGATAATATCACAATGCAATTCCTCTATTACATAATATAGGCCTCCTCCGACGCCGAAAAAATAACACAATAAAACTCTCTCCTCAGAATGGCACATAAAGCATGAACTTTCCTCCTCCACTATTTGGCCACCACGGTTACATGTTTGTATTTTGTATGCAAATGTGGGTCATGGCGGTACTGATTCTCTCCCGGTAGTGGCCCTGCCTGTCTCGTCAGAGGGCGGTGGCTGTAGACGCAACTCCTACTCGCACGGTTCAGTCCAAGCTGAGGCGGCCAACTTCCTGTGAAGCCTATTCAAACAAGCCCACTCACTCATCTGCGCAAGGGCATGAGAGGGGGATTTATGTGGGCTGGCTTCGCTGGCTCCTGGCAACGCCACACACACACACCCTTAGAGCCTGGATTTTTGAAACTGGGGAGACCTCAATATATTCAGGTTACCATAAAGATATTCTTATATTTTGAGAAAATGATTGATATCTTTCAGATAATGTTGTTGTTTATATATTTAAAGGTGTGTGTTTTTCAATGGCTTGAAATTGGCATCTCTATGAATTCCAGGCCAAATCATTTGGATGAGCTGATGTGTTATTTCTAAAGGCTGAGCCATTCAAATACTGCCCAGAAACTTTGCAGGCCTAGCTCCTGGCCAGTCGTCACACACTATGAGTTTGATAAGAGATGAAACTGACCCAGGCGCCTCCTTACAAGTACTATGAAACATCTGTGACTATTCACCCTTATATGGGTTACCTAGTCACCCTCAATCTTCTAGCTCTTACCAATCCACTCTATCATTGTACTACAATATCCAATAGAAAGTAAAACATATCTAATTCACTATGGCGAATTTGTCACCAAACTCGTTTTTCTCCTTAAGGACCCTCCTTCTGCTTGGGTAGTGACTGGGCTTATCAAAGCTATCTCTGGTGCAATGTCACATCGTCAAGTGGCCCTGTATAGGTTACAGCTCTCAATGTTACTGCTGTCACACATACACAATATCAAGCCATGAGACGACCAGTTTTTACACCCATATAAGAATTGATGATTCAACACGCAATAGTCCCAAGCGCGAGTACTTCTTCCTACGCTATTCTGTCATTCGACCGTGATGGGAAATCTTGGATTCAACCTTGTTAACCCTTTCATACCTGTGATTCCCTAATCACTAGACTCTGTTTGTGATATCGCTCTAACACAAGCAATTCTCAGAAAACATTTGAAGAGGAAATATTGGTAAGAAACTAATGAAGAAATCTCCTTCAAATATATTTCTAATGCATGCTTACTTCTTGAGTTATTTTTAAAAGTATCATAGTTCCAGACGACACTTTTCCAGCGGACGTCCAAGCACACAGGGGTTGCCAGATACATGATGTGTGCGATGTTATGTACCTTCTCCAGCATAAAGACCATAGCTAATCTGCTTAGCATGAAAAAACTTCACGCCTTCATCAACAAGTTCTTATTCAAATCCTTCATCTCAATAATAAGACACACTCAGAACATGAAGATAACTGATGGTATAATCTAACGTATGATGCCATTCATGTGAAAGTTTGTTGAACTTGTGTATAAGTGATTAATTTGCAATACAACATTCAGTTATTTGAAATACAACAACAAAAGTTATTCCAAAAATCATTCAGCTTAAATAGCATGAAGATTAATCTTCCACACACACAACTCTTTCAGGCTTGGTTAATAAAACATCCTGTCTATGAGATGTCATATAACCTGAGAACTAGATGAACAATTATAGCATATAAGTCAGATAAACAAACTGATGTTAAGGGCATCTGTTACATGGAGGATGTGGAGTAATGACAGGTTGGCGGGAGTATCAAAAGAGGGCCACCTCTAAATACTGTGTACATCCTTATCTATTCAATCATATGCTTGAAATAGACATTTTTCCCACCACATCTGACCCCCCCCCCCCCCCCCTTAGTAGTAAACTCAATTTTGTCAGCTCATGCAGAAAAGATTGATCACCAACAATGCACTAGATGTCTTATTGGATAGAGTAATAATCATCATGATCATAGGTAAGCCATGCACCCCCAGGCCGCAGCAGCTCTGGGGACAATAATAACCCTTTATATGCTGGTGGTGGCTATTTTGGTCATTACAAAACGATGCGAAAAACTATGAAAAATGACCGAAACCCCAGCATATGGGTACTCATCTGGAAGTACTCAGCAAGAGCTATCCAACGAATACCAACATGACAGGGTTTAGATGGTTTTCAAAAATCTTTGCGTCCCTGTGCTTTGGACGAAAGTAGCCTCAGCATTGGAAGGGCTAATAAGGAGAAGGATAAGTTGGATGTAACGGTGAATCAAGAGAGAGATATAGATGTAGAGAGTGAGAGTGGGAAGCCACCTAGAAAGCCTTCTGAGGAGTCAGTCGCCGACATGCCACAATCCAACCCTGGTGGCAGGCAGGGCCATAGGGGAAACTCACCCATAACATCTTCCTTTTGGATGGAGAGAAATGCAGAGGCACAGCATCATCTGAAAACTATGCACATACAGAGACGGGGGTTATATGCTGATGCTGCTGGTGACACTGGTGGGTGGGGTGGTGCTGCTGGAGAGGGTGGGGGACAGGTACTCATACTGCAGCACCTTCAATCACACGATACCTAGATACCTCATGCTTTACTGACCCTATCACCACTGCTAGTCATCCAGTGATAAGGTATTGAGGGAAGGTGCCATATCTAGCCACCTGAGTGGTATGCATTCATATGGGTTTGTTTTATACAACCACTGTGACAGGCCACAGGCACTGAAAATGTGATCTAATCACTAGATACTTTAACAATACAGGTGAACAAGTTTTCAGCTACATGTATAGTTCAACCCCCTATAGGTAGCCTAAGGTAGGGCACTCTAACTTTCAACAGTCCTGAAAAATAATGTGTGTTAAGTCTAGTGCTAGGTTACAGCTCTAGATGGTGCAGCTCAGCTATAGGAAAGAGTGGTGCATGATAGTAATGAAATCCTGAATGAGGCTGAGAAGATAAATGATGAGGTATGATTTATACATATATGATACAACACTACAGATATGAACTCGCATGAAAATCTACCCCTAAATGTGTTTCTGGTGCATATGCTTTCAGAATGAAAAAGCAGCAAGATAGTTTATGTCCATATGTAAATATATGTATTTATTTTTCACATCCTTCATACAGTGATCCCACTAGTACACACCTAGCAACAACTTAACTCAGTAATGAGATCATTTCAAAACAACACAAATAGCATTGATATTATTTACCTACCAGAACCACTTCAATATTGCTTACTAAACTATCCTTGCCTGCTCAGGTAGAATGAGAGGTAATGGCTTTTTAAGGTTTCACTTAGCACACTTTATCTGCACTCAACTACATATTTTCTCCTTTTTTATCTGTAAGTATTTTTTCTATTTCAACCATCTTACATTTTCTTTCCTGTGTGTTACTGTGTTGAGTAGGTTAGCTTGATTAGCCTTGTGGCTATTTGTAGTTACACCAACAGAGAAATGAAGATTACATTGTTGCAGCTCAGCAGTGCCCTCTATTGGGCAACAGGTAAGTGAGAGAGTCTGAGCTAGGTGTACTATGACATCGCCTCGTTGGTCGGTCGGTCGGTCGTGGTAGCAGCCTCTGGAGAGGTTGTGGGGCCCAGTGGAGCAGATAATAATAGAGCAACATGCTACGAATGACATGAGACTCATTGGCTACTGCACTAATATCCACATCAATCAGAAAATTAGCACACCAATCATATCTAGTATATACAGCATAACGCCTGAGCTTTACCTAGAGCTGGGAACTGTAAAGCACTGCTACCTGGGACTCAGTCACATCTTCCCAAATGATATATGACAGGAGACAATTTACTTCAGTTACAACGACACCAAAAGCTATATCAACACATATCTATGCTAATCATAATATCCAGTATAAAGCATAAGGTTTGCATTACCTAGACAAAAGAAATGTAGTGTCGCTGCCTAAAAGTCTAAATGTCACATTTTCAGAAATGACTAGAGACTGGTGACTTCTCATTGTTAGCTATACCACTAGCAGCCACATCAAAGCAAATGACCACAATCATCCAATTATGTACAGCAAAAGGCTTGCACCTTCAAAGAACATTCAAGTGTTGATGAATAAGAATTGCACAACTTGGTTATACACCATGTCTCATGAGACTGTCAAGAAAGTGGCATCTAAGTAAGCCACAGATTTCCCTGACATTCATGACATGACTAATATACCATCCTCAGAGAATTCAATTGGAGGTATAATATAATCCTCGTGTGCATATATACAACAAGAGATCGCATACAATGCATCGAGTGAGTGAGCCAGGTACCAAGGCAACACCTTCCTATTTCAATATGCCATTCTGAGTATCCAGCAGCAGTAAGCGACAAACAGGATCATTTTCTCACATCACAGACACATATGAAAGGAAGCTTTAAGGAAATGTGACACGCCTTCAAGAGACAGACCTTGAAGGAGCATGCAGCGCAACTTTGAAATAAAAACAACATCTGGGAGCTGGTGTCACGAACTCCCAACAGGAGTCATGAGAGAAGCGTTATAGGCTATTGCAGTTTTTCAACATTTACCATCATTCTAGATATAATGGAACAGGGGATTTGCCATAAAATCAATTACATAGGCAATGTTCATTACTGCATGTATTCTTACTTATTCAGAAATGACATGGTAATTGTTCATGTACTTCTGGTCTGCTTGCTAGCTAAATTCTGACTGACATTCCAGAAGATATATACTTAGCTTGGTAAACACTGAAAGCAGTCACTCTGGCATTCGACTTTATACTGAATGCGATATCTAAGTTGTCATCTTTAATAAGTGTCTGAAATACTCTTGGTAGTAAAGCAAACAGACTAGAACAATGGTCAGTTCTAGTTACAAAGGCAGTGACCACGAGTAGAATGCTACTTCTCATGACAAGCACATGTGTTACAAGGAGTCAGCTCTTCAAAAGGTAAAAGAGTAAAATTTAATTTTAAATACAACTCATAAATGAGTGGAATTGAAATTTGAAGTTTTCTAATCACTGAATAAATTCAAACAAAGGAAATATCAACTCTGATATATAGATTCTATTCTAACAGGTGCATAGAAGTGCTTTTTATACATAAATGTTTTGGACCACAGCGGAGTGGATTGTGACTAGAATGTTTGCATCAAAGGCATGCAAATTATAATCTCGTAATTAACTAATAACAATTACATTAAATGTTATCTGATCTCAACTAGCTATAACTTACCTATTTCATAAGTTACGATCTGAGGTAGTCCTGAGAGTGACAAAATGATATTGTGACTTATGGGTCCGTGTTTATCCGATAAGAGCCAGAGCGGCCCGTCTGGTCCCTTGAGCAGACACCACGCTAGCCATGACAGTGACCCCGGGAGCAGCGCAGACACGCGAGACTCACACACGCAGTCACTGGACCAGCACTCCCGCCAGTCTCATTCAAATGAGCCGTCAGCGACCCTAAACACACCTCTATGGACACACCACTAGCCCTGAAAGGAGATGCTGCCTCCAGGCATGGTGGTGGTCCTACAACCTCTTCAAGAAAGGAAAAGAGATGTTTTGCTGGAAAAGGGCCATCTGGACCCCCTACTGGACAAAGCCATGCCGTGAACATTACAAAACATTAAGGGTTTGACAATGAGGAAGCTCTTGGGCACGTTGGAGCTGCAATATATTTCAAAGGAGTTGCTGGCTTCTAGTAGAATTTAGCTCTCGGTGACCAGAAACATCATGTGTGCCATTATCTACCATGAAACATCATGTGTGCCATTATATATCTACTGCCAAATGGCATGCCATGACATTGATATATCCTTATAACAAAAGCAATATTTCGAGAAATATGACTAAAGGATTATGTTCCTGATAAGCTTTCCAAATTACTCTTCTTATAAAGTATTACTCTATTTGCTGGATTACATTACTAGTTGCCAGATTGTGTGTGCCCTTCAGATGTGATTAGGTTAAGCAGGAGTTATATGATAGTGTATGTGTGATTCAACTCTACTTCTAGCCACTTCCATGTCAATAGAAACATAAGGAACCATATGCAAGAACTGAACAATGTTCTCCTAAGTCTTTGTAGTGAGTCTTGCACAGGAATTCTTTTTCTGATTCATTGGGCATCAGCAATTTTCTGGGCAACCAGCCTTAGACATGTCAGGCATATGCTACCATTCAATTGGAATCAATTATTAACTAAATGGTATAAGGGCCTAGGAGGCCTATTGGCCCTTTTAATCTTTGGCTGCATTTCTACGAGCCTGGTAGGGCTAAAACGGTTAACCCATTTATGCCTGTAGCGCCAAAAACCACCTGAATAGTTTGGCAAGATCTCTCCAACAAACACACTTTTATCAAAATATTTGTAGAGGAGATGCTGTTCAGAAACTCAGCAATAACTCTCCCTTAAATATTTTTTTCAATTATTAATTAATTCCAAAGTTATTTTCAAAAGTTCACATGACACTTTCCGAAAGTGACAGGTCTTGTGCAGCGACAATACTACTTTGGGCTGGCAGGGCTACCATAGTGTTGTACCCTGCCACCATACCAGAGGAGGTTTTCAATACAGGTACCATGCAGGAAATAGTGATGATGGTACCTACAATAGGAGTTTGGCAACTGTCCACTGGTTTATTTCTGGCAAGTATCCACTATGCACCAAAAGGTCAAGCTGATAGGTACACAGAGAAGAATGCCAGTCTCTAAAATAAGCCCAGATTTTTACCATAGCTAATTGGTCATCATAAAAGGAGTGTGTACCTACTATAAAGCAGTCATCCCAAACACTGCAAACGTGCATTCATTTCCCAATCACTCTATTAAGATGAAGGGAGTAGGATCTGACGGCCAGTTAAAACATCTTCATTGATCTGAGATAGCATAGAAAGATCATTTCTATTTACTGATTCTTCAGTTATATATGTGATTGCCTTGGAGTAACTAAGTGAACATTTAATGCCTCAACACTACTACGCATCCATGATGACAGTCTATGCCCATCTGACGACTCTCAGCTCATCATAATACAGATCAGTGCTGCCATCTCATGAATGAACAGCGAACTAAATTTACCATATGTGTCCTGACAGATCTAATGCTTCAATGCAGTAAGAGAAGAATACCGCTTCAAATAAGAGGCATGCTTCTCACCATTCCCAGTTCTGTGCGACCCAGTGGCAATGTAGCATACTACTTAATCAAAATAGCGCTTTTATTTGGAGCAGAAATTGATGCAAGTGTGCAAGTAGCAATGACACTGTTAGCCAGTGTCTTAGCCAGGATTTGGAAATTGGGTGCCCTAAATTGGCCTGTGTAAAATGTATTTGGGCATCCTATTTTTTAAGGGAAACTAAAATAGACTCAGATAACATTCTTGAACAAGTATTCACTATATTAGAAAAGGCTATTTTAAATATGATTATGCAATGTCATAGGAATTTCATTGAGGTGGAAATATTCAATTATTTGGTTAAATTTGACATTTTTGGAAATCTCTCAAAAAATATTGGGTGTACATATGATGCCCAGACACCCTGGTGGGTAAGACCCGGCAGAGCCTGGACTGCCTCATGTACCATAAATGCCACAACCCCATTACCAGAGGAAGTGCAGTTAAATAATGCAGGCTTAAACGGAAGTGGACTTAGGGCAGGTAGACCCTGTCACACACGCATACACCAGTGTAAGAAGCTATGTCCTAAATGGCTGTAATGGCAGGTGACAGTAATAACCTGGCTGGAAGACAGATTGCATGGAAATAATGTATGGCACTGAAATATCATCAAAACAATGCCTGGCAAAGAGCTTAAAACAATAGTGCGGCCACATTTCAATTAGGACCTGTATCAGGAGAGGTCTGTAGAATCACTCAACCTTTCACACACGAACAGACACAAAGGTCAGCCTCTGACCTACACTAGGCTCCTAATCCCTCAAGAGTTGATATTTCCCTTCTAATAGCTATGTCCACCTTCTTTAGTTGACAGGAGTCTGGACTGGCTGGAAAACTCCAAGCCACTAGTATAAAGTTTCAATCAATGAATTCCTCAGACAAAGATTCCCTTATAGTATCATAGTACCAGCAGTGCAGGTGATATTTTCCCACCTGGGCATGATTCAGCAACGATTCTCCTAAAGAAGAAATCTGTTCAGCTGCTAGTAGATGGGATCTCATTGGCTGGTATAGAGCAAGCAGAATAACATAGGCCTGGGAGGCTATGGGTTCTAGAACAGGTGTAGGAAAATCTCTTGCAGGATTTGTGAAAATATCCCTAACTGCTGGCATTTTTCTATAAACAGCCACATCAATGATTATGCAATGGGATGAATTATATTTATATTTTTATATTAATACCAAGTCATTGATAAAATGAGCCAGGTTTGATCATATCTTTTTCATGGTTGTCTCAGAAACATAAACAGGTATTCTTTACTACTTTCAATTAACTAGAAAGACATCCAATACTTAATTAACTCCTATCAACAGAAATGAGACACTGTGTTTTTCTCATCATTGAAAATTGAAAATCTACTACAGGTTCAAATGCAAAACAACTCATTCTGATAGATTCATGTTCACTCTACAATCTCACCGCAACTTATAACCAGGCTTCAGCCATCAAGTAAATAATTACAGAACAATGTCCCCATTTTCATAATTCATACCTGTGCTAAGAGAATGATGGATGTAAGAGAGGAAAGAATGAAGAGAATGACTGATGGAATGAGGGGATGGTGGTTCATGACTCATATATTCCAGTGGCACAATGACCTTTATGGTGGCAAGGTCAAATACCAGAATGAGGCTGGAAATGAAATATACACATGGCACACATAGAAAACAGAGGAAAAAAACACTAAGAAAATGAGAACGGCCATATAATACAAAAGAAAATGGTGTTATTCTGAAATAAAATTGATAGCTGCCAACAATAAAAGAAAAGAGGAATAATTGAAACAATAAAATAAACTTTGAAGGCATCCCAAAGTTGTTTTGAATGTGATCAGAAAGTCAGTGTAGATCTTTATTCAACCCATTAATGCTCACAGCGGCCAAAAGCAGTGTGACAATTTTGATGGAATCTTGCAGGCAAAAGCACATACAGGTAAATATTTCATGGAGAAATGTTAATGAAAACATTACCAAGAACTCTCCTCCAAATATTTTGTAAAAATAATTCTCAATTAAAAAGATCAATGGGTGAAAGTGCAGCTAGAGCATTAATTAAGGCATTTATAGAATGATAACTATTGGAGTTCTCTGATTTTATTGATCAGATAAAATATTATCTTTAAGTAGCTATCCAATTCACATGAGGAGTGTACACATAGCCTGACACATACAGGAATAACATTATAACCAAGTAATATTCAGAGGAATATTTACTTAACTGAGGGTTGTTATTCCCTGTATGTTCAATAAAACCTTTTCAAATATTACTCCATTTAAAGAGAGTTATGTTCAAAGTTGTCAACTGTGTGTGCACACATGTGAACGGTTTTTAGACAAATTTCTGAAAAGATTTGTTAAACTCCATATCGTAAAAAATATCCCTGAAGAAAAGTGAAGTGAGAGAGACACCACAAAATGATGAAACGCTTAATGAAATGCAAGGTGATAAGATACAGAGAGCCATTTTTTGGCCTCCGCCTTAGAAATTTCATTCAAAATGCTAGGTACTACAACTGTGGGATTGGTCCTTCTAACTAGGTGACTGTGTACACATATAAGATAAGGAATCCTATGGTCTTACCTTGGCGGCCACAATGCTAAGTCCCATACTGCCGTGCACCTTGTGGAACTTGACGGTGATGATCTCCGGCTCTGGGGGAAGGATCTGGCCTTGTGGATCGCGCGGGGGTCCCGCGGGCGGCATGCCCCCTGGTGGCATATTCTGTTTACGAAAAGAACGAAGACGGGTCAGCATACGAGACAGATTAAAGATCATCCTAACGTATTTCAGCTAGCAGGAATTCATTCAACACAGCACCCGGGTGAGTAGTTCTGACTGCAGTAGGTCTGCAGATATACTGTGGAAGGATGAGATGAGATTCATGGACAGGGGAGGGAAATCATAATGCGAATTCCTTGTCCAACTGTCACTGCTAGATCTCCTAGATGAAAGCATCCCCGCTCTGCATGGGAATGTGGCTCTGATTGCTGAAGATGATGCGGTTGTGTTATTCTCTTGCCCCTTACATCAATAAAGGCTAATCAGGCAGGAAGATGGGGATATAGGATGGCAATCCTTGCCGCGCACCAGGCCCCTCGATAAATCACTGTAAAACAACCCTGCTTCCATACACTGTAATTGTTTTGTTCCCTGAACCATCATGATGGCTTTCACTGAGGACCAATGTTGTTTTAGTCACAGATACAAAGTGTTTTATAAATCACATGATAATTTACAGTTGTAAATCAATAGTTTTTTGTGTTGTTTTTTCTTGTTTTTATCTTGATTTTAGTCAGTAGATATAGAGCCCCAATAATGTTAGTTGGCCATGTGTTATAATTTATATGAACACTGACAATAATACACCTTCCGATCGTTCTTTCTCCAGGGATATATCTCGTACCAACAAGACTGAATTTCCAATCCACGAAAGTATATCATCTATGGTCTATGTGTACACTGTAATTGAAATCCCATCACTACTGACTGTCACTGTGATGTTTGAAGCATAATGAACTAGGACAAGTTTATTCTAACTACTCTCCCATAGCTACTCAATGCCTGAATGTCACTAAGTTTGAGGCATTGAATTGTGGCAGTCTGCTCCTAAATCCTACAGCATGGATTAGCTTAATGGATGTGTACACAACACCTGGTCGTCACAATGTTTCCAGTTTTAATATGGAAGAGGTAAATTCTACTTGTCTTGCGCTATTGGTCTCCGATCCCCACACAATGTGTGACTGTCACCATGTTTGAATTATTGAGCTGTGGACACTGAACAGGTTGATTCCAGCAGGAGTTTCCCTCCCTAAACACTTACTGTATTTGGTTAACCCCCTATAATCAATAGTGCTGATCTGTGGAACAACACTACCACCTGCACAAAACACCTATACACACACAGGGCCTATCTCTGCTTCCTCAACTACAACTAGAACTTCACTATGATTACTCTATATCCATGCTGTATAACCCATCCATGCTTAGGGATCTTCCTGCTGAGCATCATCCAGGGGCTAGGATACTGATGAGATCAAATTCATAATTAACTCTCTCATGCCTGGCATTCACCTTGATGTTTCATCTGGAGTTATCCCTTCCAATACTAATGCTATTTTGTCCAAAGGCTGCAAAGATTTTTGAAAATCATCTAAACCCTGTCATGTTTGTATTCTTTGGAAAGCTCTCGCAGAGTACTCTCAGATGAGTATCCATGTGCCATGAGTCAATTTTTAGTTTTTTTTGCATAATTTTGTATTTGCTAAATTTGCCACCAGCAGCATAAGGGTTAATTGACACTTATTAGATCTATAACTTCAGAAATCAGCATTAATTCCTAAAATATATGAAAGGGAGTCATACAGGTAAAAGATGCTTTTGGTAAGAAGATGTCTGCAAATATACTGGATACCAGGCCAGGAGATATTGCTGAGGCTTAAGTTCCTACCAGCAGATTACTCAGTCCACATGATCTGTTTCAGTTGTTATTGTATGCAAAAAAGCTTGAATCACTGAATAAATTTCCCCACATCTTCCTGCTGTGTTCTTTTGTCTAATCTATAAAAGTATTCCCTCATCAATCAAGCCTTTTCGATGCATTACAGCCATGAATGGTGGCACAGTCGCATGATTCCTCAAGGAATATCCAGCTGAATCAGTTCTGATACAGGAACAATTGACTTTCCTCAATCCTTGGCTCATACGACACTTCCTGCCAATTAATTACTGAGTGCAAAACCCTCACTCCAACTCCATCTTGAACACAGGGTGTAGGTTATGTGTATTGATCATTCTATCTTAACCTGCTTCCTTGAATTACTGGTATATAAGCTGTACTATCCAGTGTGATATTCCTTCCTTGCACTTTACAGGCTTCCAACCTGGTGGTTTCTCACAGATATTGACATGTATGGCATTTCTTCCACCAAGCACCACTTGTTACATGTGTCAGTTTGATATCAATAACCATAGACCAAAATAGTTCCAATCCTGCTACTGATAAAATATGTTGCCTATCAGCTCAAACTGCTCCGTTCCAATGTGTCTGATATTGTAGAATAAAAATCAGATGAGTTCTCTCAGGTCTAGATGTTCAGCCAGCGTCTGAAGCACCACACCTTAAGCTTATCCATTCAGTATTAAGGTGTATAGACAGAGGAAGATATCCATGGAGACTTTGATACTAAAGCACCTGCTCTACTATTCCAAAGGGTTCCCCAGTGTAGAAGCCAGACTGTCAGCATCTGCTAGAGCCCTAGTCATGCAGTCAGCATCAAGCACCACTTGTTTAGCATATCAGTCTGATACCAACTACTCTACACCAAGATATTCCCAATCTGTTCTAGAGAAAATGTCACTGAGCTGAAAGTGTTCCATTCCAGTGTGTCCCACATTGTAGTGACCTGCCAGCAGCAGTCAAAAAGCTCCTAGAGGTAGCAGTGCCAGCAGCAGTCAAACAGCTCCTCCTAAAGGTAGCAGTGACAGCAGCTTCCTTCACTTCCGTAGCGCTATTGATCTTTTGATCGATGGCATGGGAAAACCGATATCAAAATCGCCTGTTTGCTCTGCCAGGGTAACTGGGTGGGACAGAGACACGTGCAAAGAACTAAGATGTTCAATATACCTCTCATAGCCATATACTGGACACTATATGCTATACATGCTTTGTCACCTGTTTGCTATGCCAGGGTAACTGGGTGGGACAGACACATGTGCAAAGAGCTAAGATGTTCAATATACATGGCATAACCATAACCTGGGCACTATACACCATTTCCATCATCACCTGTTTGCTATCAGTCTATATGGTAGGATAACTGGGAAGGGGGGATGGGGGGGGGGGGGGGGCAGAGAGATGTTCAATATACATATCATAACCATAACCTGGGCACTATACACCATTTCCATCATCACCTGTTTGCTATCAGTCTATATGGTAGGATAACTGGGAAGGGGGGATGGGGGGGGGGGGGGGGGGCAGAGATATGGGCAAAGAGCACTGAAAGGAGTTCAATATACATATCATAACCATAACCTGGGCACTATACACCATTTTCCATCATCACCTGTTTGCTATCAGTCTATATGGCAGGATAACTGGGTGGGACAGACACATGTGCGAAGACCCAAGGAGTTCAATATACCTGTCATAACAATACATCAATGTACATAATGGCAGGTTTCCTAAGACATCTAGCCAATGTTATGAGTAGGCAGGCAAGCATACTTAGGGGCATGTACCAATAGCAAAGCTGTTCAAAATACATGGGAACATGTACAGACAGCCAAGGCATTCAATACACATGCCAGAACAGTGCACTCATTTCATCTGTTCATCGAAAAACTAACCCTGCCATGTGAGCCTTAACTTGCAGGGTGTGTGGTGCCATTTGGACACTGAAGCCCTTAAAAATCACATACATATCCCATCTTTAGAGGTAATAAGTGTATAAATTCTAATTAAAAACTATGCATTTCAAGTGGATCCAACAATGATTACTATTCTGCAGTAACAGTAGCTTGAAGATTTTGACCTTTCTGTGTAATTAACAGAATACATCAATGAATTAAACATTCACAGCCTGACAATTTTAGAGAAATTATTAATGCAAAAGCATAGTTGGGAAATTATTTGAAGTAGAAATGTTAGTCAAGTATTTCAACCTCTCCTTCAAATATTTCGTAAAAATAATTCTTGATATCCAAGTTATTATCAATAATACCAGAGATCCCTATGAGAATTTCAAGAGTAACTCTTAGGCATTAATGTGGAAATATTAAAATAAGATTTCTCTGAATTCATCGATTTTTAAAGTTATGACTGTCACTGTGTTCCATGTTCTTAGCATGGGAATCCTTCCTTACTATACAAATAGCATGGTGCATGTACCCGTGGCGATGTCCAATGGCATTCAACATAATGCATGAATAAATAAAGAGCCCTCTATGTGCTTGTGCATCATGACATTTACCAAATAGCCTTACTGTGTACTCTCAGGGTTAGCCGCCAGGGAAAGCAACACTGAATATCAATCTATCTCTGCTCCTGGACACACATGTCAACTTACACTTTTTAACCCATTGGTGACTAATGACTCCTTGACAGGATCTTCTGGATCAACTGCTTTTTTTGAAAATGATTTTAAATATAGTAGTAAATCATAGATTCACAAAATATTGGAAGGAGAGTTGTTAGTTCTATGTTGATCAAAGTTTCTGCTTGAAATATTTTTAGCTAAATTCTTTGATAAATTGGATAACACTAAAATATTCTGAACTTTTTCAGTGCTACAGGCCTGAATATGTTAATACAATCATTAAGCATAATGAAAAAGACTGACCTCTGAAACAGAGTGTAGAGGCAGTCATTGTGAGTGGAGGATATATCTACATGGTGAGAAAACTGACACTTCACTTCTCAAATTACAATTTACATAAAAAGTATCATTGCTATGGATACATATAAGGTACAAACTGTCCTATTAATTAAGGCTTTCTGTTTTATGAAATAGTTCAATTTAGTAGATTATCATCTTCCCTGCATATTGACAATTTTCTATTCCAGCACTATCACGGCACCAGAGCAGGCAAACTCATATTCAGTTCATGCTGTTTTACAGTGCATTTATAACTGGATAAATAAGCAACAACAGGCATTCTAAATCATCCAACCTGCATACTACATTATTCAACTTCCATTAATTGTGTGGATGGAGGCAGTAGAGTGATATGTGGTTTATATAGCTGCTGCAAGCCGCAGGTAATGATATCAGTGCACTGCCACCATTATAAACAACCTCTAGCCATCCATCAAACATTGTCAACCGTTATCCAAACACATTACAGCACTTCTCCCACTCCCACTCTACTGGTAATAGGCTCACCAGTCCAATACTATGACCAATATCAATAGTTCTAGCCTCCCAGCTAAGAGCAGCCCATTTGTGTAGGTTTTAGCTCAGTGGTTGGAGAGAGATTCTCTGCATGGGTCTGTTCCTCTGACAGAGAGTTTACCTCATATTGCCTCAGTACATCTAGCTTTATAAGTACCTGGCATATGGGCTATGCTAAGTCACTGATTTAAACCATGAGTGCAGAAAAGGCTGATTGCATGTTCACAAGAAAATAGTTCAATGAATGAACACACCTGCTAAAGAGGAAAAATGTAAAGAATCAAATGAACATTTATGCAGCGGAACAAGACTGAATAAATCTACTATTGATCTT
Source organism: Maea johnstoni (assembly GCA_963942565.1). NCBI lineage: Eukaryota > Metazoa > Annelida > Polychaeta > Spionida > Magelonidae > Maea > Maea johnstoni. Next base: position 93,882,421 of record OZ012684.1, read on the forward strand.
ATTCTACTTTAAGGCAATGCTCTATAGTTCAAACTGCATAGAATAACATGCTGTCCATAGCAAGCAATGTGACGATGGTCTCCCAGACTAGTAGAAAATTGAGTAGGGCTGGAGGATTTCATTGCATTACTTGATCATTGCTGGACCTCCTTCAGGTATCTATCAAACTTGGTAGCTTCATGCAAACGTTGCCAAAAATTTGAGTAGCTATCACCTGAGATCTCTCATGGTAAAAGACTTAGAAATATTAAGATACAAGATACAAAACATAAAATCACAAGTGAGGTGCCACAAATGAGAAGAGAAACCACATTTTACCTTTTTGGTTTTGGTTTTGGTTTTGAGTACCCAGGTATCTGTGTTGAGGTCATAGCTTAATCTTTTCCCATGGCCTGCAGTGTTGAGAGGCTTATTTTTGTTGAGGTCCTCTACATGTCTTCTTTGTGCACGTAATCTCCTTATCTTCATGGCTGCACTCATCTTTCCACTCTCAGAGCACTAGTGTGGGTACAGCCACACCTACTCACATCACAGCACCATTTAACAACACCAATTGGAATCCGACATCATGTTGAAATTACACCAATATTCTTTCTATGAAATTCTTGGACTCTGTAAAGACTTTTTTTTTTTTTTTGGAAAATGTAAACAAATCTCTCCATAGGAGTTCCTTTTTTGGAATAAGTCATTAATTTTCACACAAAGTCATACTCTATCCAGCTGGTGATTGGCATGATCCATACATCCACTTCATGACACAGGTAATGAGTTATCAGAGAGCGTGACACCGGCGCACTGAAATAACCATACCAGTTTCAGATGTACTCCATTCAAACTTTCCGGTCAATTTAAATGAATATACAAATTTTCATTCTTGCTACCAATTGGTTGTAATGAATTAAATGTTTAATGGCATGGTGAATCTTAGCCAATGTTTAAATCCATTATGTTATAGATATTGCATGAGCTGTATTTCCGATGCATCTCTCAGAAGTCCCAAGACTGGAATAGAGAGAGTAGATAGCGAATTGCTGTGAGTAATCCTATGAGAGCATCCTTCCTGTTCATTCCCTCCCATATGGCAGCACAACATCAGCACTCCTTGCTTGCCTGAGAGGAGGAGCAGTGATACAGGTGCCAGTCCAATCATCTGCTCCACCAGGTAAGGGCCTTAAAGATGTAAGCACATCATCATGGTGCATCAGCAGCAGCAGCATCGCGGGCCGCGGCAGCCGCGGTATTCACTATAGGTCCTCCAGGCACCAGGTAGAGCACCAGCTCCCTGCCGTATCCAGCATCACCATCCCTGCCCACCACACGCCCGGCAACACTCTCAGAAAACAAGCCTCAGCTATTGTATTTTGGTAGTGCATTATTCCATGCTGCTGATGCTGTCACGGTGCTGCTTGAATAAGAGGGAGAGTCTGTGTGTGAGCAACGTGATCAGCACATCCGGCACCACTGACTACACTGTAATCCCTCCACACACACACGCTAATTATGTTTTACATCCTCTTCTCTCGCGAGCTGCGATTCTCATTTCCCCTTCATTAAGTGCTGTTCGACAGAGCACACAATGCCCAGACAATAGGTGGGTAGTGCTCACCTATTCCCTATGATGAAGTTATCAGAGGACTCAGGTCAGTGGTCTCAGCACAGGACACCTGCCCAGCTGATTGCTAAGACAATAGGCAGGTAGTGCTCACCTATTCCCTATGATGAAGTTATCAGAGGACTCAGGTCAGTGGTCTCAGCACAGGACGCCTGACCAGCTGATTGCTAAGACAATAGGCAGGTAGTGCTCACCTATTCCCTATGATGAAGTTATCAGAGGACACAGGTGAGTGGTCTCAGCACAGGACGCCTGCCCAGCTGATTGCTAAGACAATAGGCAGGTAGTGCTCACCTATTCCCTATGATGAAGTTATCAGAGGACACAGGTCAGTGGTCTCAGCACAGGACGCCTGCCCAGCTGATTGCTAAGACAATAGGCAGGTAGGGCTCACCTATTCCCTATGATGAAGTTATCAGAGGACTCAGGTCAGTGGTCTCAGCACAGGACGCCTGCCCAGCTGATTGCTACGACAATAGGCAGGTAGTGCTCACCTATTCCCTATGATGAAGTTATCAGAGGACACAGGTGAGTGGTCTCAGCACAGGACGCCTGCCCAGCTGATTGCTAAGACAATAGGCAGGTAGTGCTCACCTATTCCCTATGATGAAGTTATCAGAGGACTCAGGTCAGTGGTCTCAGCACAGGACGCCTGCCCAGCTGATTGCTAAGACAATAGGCAGGTAGTGCTCACCTATTCCCTATGATGAAGTTATCAGAGGACACAGGTGAGTGGTCTCAGCACAGGACGCCTGCCCAGCTGATTGCTAAGACAATAGGCAGGTAGTGCTCACCTATTCCCTATGATGAAGTTATCAGAGGACTCAGGTCAGTGGTCCCAGCACAGGACGCCTGACCAGCTGATTGCTAAGACAATAGGCAGGTAGTGCTCACCTATTCCCTATGATGAAGTTATCAGAGGACACAGGTCAGTGGTCTCAGCACAGGACACCTGCCCAGCTGATTGCTAAGACAATAGGCAGGTAGTGCTCACCTATTCCCTATGATGAAGTTATCAGAGGACTCAGGTCAGTGGTCTCAGCACAGGACGCCTGACCAGCTGATTGCTAAGACAATAGGTAGGTAGTGCTCACCTATTCCCTATGATGAAGTTATCAGAGGACACAGGTCAGTGGTCTCAGCACAGGACACCTGCCCAGCTGATTGCTAAGACAATAGGCAGGTAGTGCTCACCTATTCCCTATGATGAAGTTATCAGAGGACACAGGTGAGTGGTCTCAGCATCAGACACCTGACCAGCTCATTCACATCTCAACTACTCTCCAATTACCTTATTAATTTTAGATCGCTCTATCAAGCAAAGCAATTCCCTGCCTGGCCCCAGCCAATCTGTACATGGTAGGTAGCATAATCCAGTATTAACTAATCACGGGCTGACCACCACCACGGGGGAGAGATGAATAATACATGCATCACTGCTGCTGCAAGTTAATCATTCTTCCTCGCCTGAGGAATATGGGTCTCCTACTAACACATACCTCACTAAGAGAGAGGATCTCCTACCTTTCCAAAGTGCGTCTGAAATTCACTTCTTGTGAAGTGTTCTTCCTTCTTGTTCTCTTAACGTGGCCTATTGTGCAATGTTTTGGAATGTTGTAGGGCTGTGGGCCATGACCTAATCCAAAGGCAATAATCAATGGAACCACTGGGTGAGAATACCTCACAGCTATAAGTTCAGTCAGAAGTCTCAATTACAGGTGCAGATGAGAACTAGTGTTGTGATGTAAGTCTCTACCAGAGTCGTTATAATAAATCGTATACAACAAGAGAAGGGAACCTAAAAGAGTTTCTCACATAGAATTTGGAATTTCATTATTGTCACTTTTTCTGCCATGATGCGCCAAAATCAAGACTTGCCAGTTGTATGTGATGGAATAAATGCGAGTACCTTGTGAACACCAGCGCCTACTGATAGCATCCCCAACTCTACCTGCACAGAAAGCCATCTGCAGAGTTAAGGAGTTTGAAATATTCACTCATCTGGCATTGAATGCGATTACCTGTAATCACTAAAGCCAATTAATTAACCCTCACCTTTATGCTGCGTTTCCAGCAGAGAATCATTGCCGCTAATCCTATATAACAGTTAAGCATGTATCGGCAAATACAGGTAATCCACTGCAGGTAGAGCTCCTACTGAAAGTGGTACAACTACGTTTAAAGGTTACCCAAGTCATATATAGCATATACAGTGAATGTTTCATTTCACATCTGTCAGCCTCATAGTTCAAGCGTTCATCTAATGCTTGGCCATCTCCCATCTCATTTAGATGATTCAATGCAATATCATCTAAGTCGAAATATGTTGGTTTTTCAATGAGACAATGAATGTGTAATGTGGCATTTAAGGATACGTGCCCGAGTGAACATGATGTGCCAGAGTACCTGCATGGTTTAACAGATGGTTCACACTAGTATATACATACTTGGCTCTCACCCACTTCACATTCAATAATATGACGCCATCATCACCTGAGCCCTGATGGACAGTACCACACTCAGGGGATCCCTACATGTTTATCAATCATTGTGTTACTCTACCCTTTCCTGGCCATATCTGGACAGGGCTAAAAATGCTTGACACTACTACTATGTCCAGTTGGGTATACAGAAGGGGTTCAAAAGGTTTGATACTCCTTACCACTCCCTTTGAAATTCAAATGTTGATTTTCTTGCTAACAATTGTCACTTTTCTTTAATACTGTTTGAAAGCAATAGTGACTGGAAAATACCAGGTACTGAAAATATCCAGAAATAACCTTAGGCTTTAGAAATACTCCATGATAAGACAGTTCACTTCTGGTGTATACAGCCCAATATGTGCAGATGTACTGCAACTCAAACCGCTTTCTTTGATGGATTTTGTATTTTGAGTATACACCATTGTTGATTAATACTTGAGGATTGTGTGCAGGTGGAGAGCATAATAGACCTCGGCCTAATCGACTGGAATATCCCACACAATAAAAACATTACAGCAGGAAAGCAATCAGATATTGGAGACCACGACCCTACCAATCAAAACAGGCACTCTCTGCACCAGAATCAATATGACTAAAAAAACAGTCTCTTTAATTGAAGAACTGAATTGTATGAATTGGGTACAATGATATCTAATTGAATCATTCTAATATGAGAAATTGATTCTTTTAGAAGGTTAAATGGGTTGACCAAAATCCTAATCTGAGTGAATCAACCGCATGTTCAGTTGATTTTTGAATAAAATTGTTTTATTTTGATGTTCTTCCATCCATAAATAAAAGGCCATCCTTAACCTTGGTCTTTATATAGCTTGCTAGGTTTATTGTAACTATCAATGATGCTTCATATTGTTCTATCTTGTTATAGGAATATCACTAAGTAGCAGATTACTTATTCAGAACTGAAATAATAAGATTACACCATGCAGAAATTTCTATGGTAATACATTTCGACTCTCCTTGTTCCGAATAAAATAAGAATTTAAAAGGGATAAATAATGTGATATAAAAATCTGGAATGGAGAAAATAGCTTATGTGCACTTTGGTATATTTTCTTCAGTAAAATGTATATGGTGGACACATATTCATCTAAGGCAGAGTTTATTACTGATAGGGAGTTTGTAAGTGAAATCCAAATGCATCACCAATCCCTTCCCTAGCTGTTATGTCAGTCTCAGAGCGAACAAGTCCCTAGCATTTTAGTTAACAGTGAATAGCCACAGGTACACCAATTGTATCCTATATAAAAGCTTTTAGTCCACTAATTTGTTAATGGAATTCAGCAATCCCTATTGTAGTAGCAGGTTAGGGAGAGTAGCTCTCAGGATGAGGCGAGTGCCTGTTGAGTATGTACACTAGTGATCCCATAAACCACAATAACCATCCATTAACCCATTCAGGCCTTTAAAACCCCACTATTCACTTGGTATCTTTCTAACAAAAGCATTTTAAGAAAGATATTGGAAGTAGAAATATACAAAAGGGCCAAACCAATATATCCTTCTCATGATTGTGAATTTTTTGTTACGTTCACCCTTCCAATGCCAGGGCTACTTTCGTCCAAAGCACAAGAACGCAAAGATTTTAGAAAACCATCTAAATGCTGTCATGTTGGTATTCATTGGATATCTCTTACTGAGCACTATTAGATGAGTACCCATATGCCAGGGTTTCAGTTTTTTTATGCATCATTTTGTATTGACCAAATTAGCCACAAACAGCATAAGGGTTAATATAAGTACCATAGACCAAGTACCTCTTTAGGTGAACTCTAGACGTGTGAGTTGACAAGATTGGCTTAACACTTTATGATAGACAAAAAGATATCACCAAACCAGACTGGCCTTATTGCAATGCTATGGTCAGGTTGAAATATATGAATATGAAAACACCCATGATCTCCTGTTGCTTCGTTTATCTGCAACCCAGTAATTCCATGACCAAACAAAATTGCTTCACTGTTTCACATCAACTAGAATTTAGGTGGTTTAACATCTTTTTTGTCATGGCCATTTGACAGTGGTAGAGTTTGTTACCATTTGTCTCACCAGGTGGCAGTATTGAGCTATGTCTCGGTACAGCAACAATAGAGGCTAATCAGACCATATGGCGCCATCTACAGCTCATTCATAGCACTATATTCTGGTTAGTCAACTCAAAGGGAAACTTATCAGTGACTGGGAACTTTGCCCATGTTTCACAAAATCAACAGCACTATATAGGCCAGAAGGTGCACATGGAGCCTCTACCACCAGCCATGAGTACAGCCTGAGTACATGATCCACTTGTCAAATATTGATTGAGATCAGGCTTCCTGTGTGGAGTCTTATCTACTCTTCCCTCACACAGTGTCAATGAAAATTAAGCTCAATAAATTGGGTGATAATATTGACACAGAAAAAAACTGCTGCATATAAGGTTACATTACAATCAATGGGTAGATGTAGGAACTTCAATTACTGTACCTGACATGAAGATTGTGGAGCCTGATTGGTTATTGGCTACCTTATATTCTACTCTGTTCACCCCTGGTTACCAGGCTCTCACAATCTCTTCAAATATTAGATGGTGATTAAAATTGCTGCAAATGGTGAGGTCATCACCGTCTTTGATTGTGGAGAAGACATCCCATTGTGGCACATCTGTCATATTTGTAATATAATTGCCCATGTGCCATGTCATATTTGTGTAATAACTGACCATGTTTCTGACCTATCATCCATTTTGAACCTCCTAGGAGGTCCTCTCCACAACTATCAGTTCACAAAACAAACATTTGGCTCCAAAAGAGATTTGAAAAAATCATTTGTACAAAAGCAATGGAACACTTAATCAAGAAAACTTATCATTATCTGAGAAATGTGATGCTCAGCAAATTCAGCTTTGAAGACAGGATTTCAATTATCTGATGGAAAAGAAATGATATTCTATGTGAAAGACTTCCATTCAAAAGAGACCTGTTCTTCTTTAATCTTGAATTGCAGAGGACTAAATCAATCAATAATAATTCAATATAACTTAACCCATTCATGCCTGTAACGTCTATAACCACCTATTTTAGAATCTTTGAGACGGCTGGAAGATTATTTGAAGGAGAAACATTCATCAGACTGCTATCAGGAAATTTCTTTCAAATATTTTCTAATATCATTCATAATTTCCAAGTTATGGTCAAAAGTATGGTAGATCCAGATGACAATTTTTTGAGGAACTCTTAAGCATGAATTGGGTTAATCCTAATCTACATATTATACAATATATGTAAATAAAGAAAGGCCCCTACCTCCTGTGATAAGTTGGCTGCCATCGGTCCCTCTGCTCCCATGTAGACTGTCCACAGGCCAGGAGAGGCGGGGTGCACCGTCAGGCGGCAAATACCTGGAAAACAAAACCTTATCATTAGAACGACAGGTACAACTCCTAATTAAACTGTGCAATAGTGGGCTACGATAACCCACACACACAACAAAAAGATATCAGTCTCTACTGGCCTATAAATTTACATTTCTTAAATGAAATATCACTCATTTCTCTACTATAAATAACATGCACCACATAGGACAATTCATTCTGCATTGGTGAAAGAAAATTTCAATATAAACTTGTCTATAATACCTCACATAAACCAGTAACAAAATATCAGTCACCATTGGCCCAAAATATCTCAACAGGAAATTTCAATGTAAATTTGTATATAATATCTCACATAAACCAGTGATGATATATCTGTCACCAATGGCCTTAAGTTTTTCTTACATACACTGCCACAAAGGAAATATAAGCAAGTTGTATGAACAGACATTCACAATATTCACCAAGATGAAATAACTACGAAAATACATGCAATGGTTTTGAGGTAAATTGTTCATAAAAAGAATATTTAATATATCAAGTCTGTGACTAGGTTTTACAGAAATTGTTAGTATTATCATGAAATTATTCAAATATTTATTACTTCAATGAACCATGAACTCTCTGTATTAAATGGCACACACCTGAATGACTGAGTGGGTCGACGAACTCTGGCAGGCCGTTGGGGACGCCGCGTACGATATCGCAGGAGTAACCGTCTTCCGGTAGCAGGAACGGTAGCTGTAGATCGGGCTCCTCCTCCAGGCGCACCTCCCGCCCGTCACTGCGCGTCAGCTCGTCTGCCGTGTTCGCCGCCACCTGGACCACGCTCTCGATCAGGTCCTGCGGGATGCGCGGCTCCCCCGGGCTCGGGATGTAGTTCTGCAGCAGCACGCGCAGCTGGTGGGAGTTGAGCTTGAAGCAGGTGGAACTGATGCTGGCGATGTCATCCGGGCTGCTCTTAGGGGCCTGAAGCAGGTGGGCCGCCTGGAATATATACAAGTACATAGGGTATGAGAACTTTGTATGAGACATTTGTGAAGGCAAGACTGACTATCCTTAACAAAAAATTAAAGCAATTATCAGACACTACTATAGTGCACCTATTACTTTTTGAAAAAATCTTTTAAAAAAGTTCTAAAAAGGTCATATTAGGTTTGTGAATAATTTACCCTAAAATATAAAATGTACTTCAAATACACATAAAACTGCCATAACACTTTTTCAAACAAAAAGTTATAATCTTTTTTTTTTAGATTTTTGAATTTTATTTAATGCCAATAATATGTTCCCTCCAAGTATATTTTCTTCTATACTGTAGAACACACAATGTACGCGTCTGTTTATATATAGCGTACATAGCATGTGGTTCCGCTTCACTATATATAAAAGCGCTGTACTTTTTCTTTGTACTTTGACGCAGTCAGCGGCGGCTACTGTCGCTAACGTAAAGATACGCTATGATGCGAAAACTCTCCAATTCTCTATATTTGAGACACACATCATATGTGTGTTCTACAGTATATGTATTTGCATCCCTGCATACCTGAATGATCCTACAGAGGTGGCAGTCTGCAGCGAGCTCGAGGCCCTGTTTCTCGGCCCAGATCTCTATCCTGGAGAGGCGTCGCTTGAGGCGGTGCCCCCACGGCCGGGTGCACAGCATGAGGCGCGGCTCCAGCACCAGCTTGTTGAAGAGCCACATGTTGATGTAGTGGAAGAGCTGGGAGAACAGCTGGATGGTCAGCGCCGCGTTCACTCGGCACCGACGCAGCAACGACATAGTGGAAGACAGTGTTTGGAGAACTTCGCCTGGAAGAGCAATATGGTGCAAGGATTACCTTTACTTCACACATTCCAGAGCCTCCAAAATATAGGATGGAACAAAAAGTGTCCTTCAAGTTAATATTTTTTTCATAGAAAACCTTTATTGTTTATTTTAACTATTCAGACTTAATTGAAATACATTTTAAAATTCAATGAAATGATCATCTAGCTTCTCTAAGGCATAAAACAAGAAAAGCCTATTTCAAGGTGCTAATTGCATGTTGATATCCTATTTTTATACTTTGCATTTATATCAAATTGGTACTGCACAAAAGGAAAACTAAACAGATACTAAACAATCATACATACTGCCCTCATGTAACAATATGAATCATGAAAGACAAATGAGAATTGTTATTATCCTTATGTGCAATGCAATTCTAGATCAAAATCAAGCGACATCACCTGGGGCCAACTGCACAAAGAATCTGAAGTCAAATCTAAGCTAAGTATTTGTCTTCAACAAACGAAAAATCTTACGTCAACAATAACAACAATAGCCTTACAGATTGTGCAATCCGCCCCTCATGTTGCTATTTCTTCATCCATCATATCATAAGCGTGATGGAAATCAGATGGCCCCATCTGGTGGCCATTATTGGAACTAAATAAAGAGGCAGCTGGTACCTGTAATTCTCTCCTCCTCCCTCTCCTCGTCGACCTCGGCCAGGAAGGCAGGCATGGTCATGTGCAGCTCGTTCTGCATGCAGAGGACCAGGTGCCTGAAGGCCATCTGCACGGTCTCGGCCAGCACATCCTGTGAGTCCAGGCTGTGGGAACAGATATCGCGATCCTGCTTGAAGAAGTGAAGCAGCTCAGATGCATTCGCCATCCAAAACGAAAGGGCTCCTGCATTGTCTCGGTTTTCCTGGAACAAAAAATTCAATCCTATGAAGTATAAGAACTTATATTTTCAGTTGATAAAAGTGCCTCAGAATACAAGTATACCTTTATCGCTAAAGTATATTCCATATCCCATGAATATAATTTACAAAATACATGTAATTTTCAACTGAGGCAATACTAAACAAGTCATAAAAAGTAAACTGTCTGTACAATCCTACAACTATACCAGATTCATACAATATGTATGTATGTATGTATGTATGTATGTATGTATGTATGTATTAGAGCTAGTACGATCAATCGGCGGCTCGAGCTATTGCTCGTATCGTCGCCGGCGGCGAGCACTCGAGCCGCCATTACAGCTCGCCGAGTTCGGCGAAAATGTAAATAAAGCCACATCGTCAATCATCTGCCATCTTTTTTGTCTTGCTGACGTCTTTCCCACGTGGGATCCCAGCGAGATCGCACGATAGCAGGACGTGATTGGCTTAGGCAGGCATGGGCCTGCTCTAATTAGCGTGATTGACAGCAATTTATGTTGCTCATTGGCTTAGGCAGGCATGGGGCGGTTCTAAACTAGCGTGATTGACAGCAATTAATTTCGCTCAGCAGTTGATTTCACCGCATGTGCAATGAGTTGTTAGGGCTCCTAATATGACGATTAATCGCTCGGCAGTTTCAGCGATTGATCGAGCCGTTTTTTAGCGGCGAATCCGAGCACTACTGCATGTGACTATGTGTATAGATATATATATGTGTGTGTCTGTAAATGGCTTATTATCCTGTAGCCAACTCTTATCTATCAATTCAGCTATCTTCCCATACTATGTTGCTGACCATTCGTACCTGTACGGTTTGCTGTGCGAGCATGGCTATCTTGTTGACGAGTGAGGTGAGCCTGGGCGCCCTCTCCGCGGGACTGATGTCAGGTCTGTACAGGCCTGAGATACGGTAGCGGGCCGCCATGTACAGCGTGTACGTGGGCGCAAGCTTGAACTGGACAGCAGCTCCATTCACCTCAGAGACAATAGCAGCTAAAAATGCATCTTCACCTACAAAGTAAATAGTGTGAAAGATTAACCATAATGCATGAGATTAATAGAACATGTTGAAAAAAATACTAGAAAGTTTAGATATATGACAAATCACCACCGCCATATACAAGCTGAGGAGATAATTGCCATATGATGATGATAATAATAATATCAATAATAGCAAAAATAAAAATAATAATAACAATAAAAATAATAATAATAATAATAACAACAATAATGATGACAATGATAAAATCAATATTGTCAATAAAAACTGTTATAGTATATATATATATATATATATATATATATATATATATATATATATATATATATATATATATATATATATATATATATATATATATATATATATATATATACATATAAATATAATGCTGATATAAATAATGATACTAATAGCAATGAGGATGATGATGATAGCACATACCCTCTTCCCTGAATTCCAAGGTGCAGGGCAGGATATCTTCCCCAATAGTCTGTGGCTCATAGCCTGGTGGCCCGTACTGGTCAGGTGGGCCTCTGGTCAGGTCCTTCTTACCACCGGGACTCGTAGGGCTCTGGGTCGTCTCAATATGACCATCCACGTCGAAAGTTGTCTCAAAGTTGGCCGGATTATTCTCATCCATGGGACGGCCGTCTCTCTGGTACTGGCCCATCATTCTAGGCTAAAAACACATCAGTGTTTTTATTAATTGATTTGTCAAAAAGTTTTAAATCACTACATGGTCAAAAACAAGAATACTAAGTCTTATCAATTTGTTTGGATACATTTTGAGTGATTGAATGGCTAAAAAGGAGAACTAATCATTATGAAGCTGGTGGCTAATGTGGCCAATTCAAAATGATGCAAAAATCCTGAAAAATGACTGAAACCCTGGTATATGGGTACTCATCTGAGAGTACTCAGCAAGAGCTATCTAATGAATACAAACATGACATGGTTTAGATGATTTTCAAAAATCTTTGCATCTTTGTGTTTGGACGAAAATAGTCTCAGCATTGGAAGGGCTAAGGATGTGAAGTTTTGAAAACAATTGTGACATTTACCTCCTCAACATTGGGATCACCAAACCTAAAGGCATGCATCCTCCCGAACCTGACGATCATGCCGTGCTGCAGAATGGTGGTCTCATAGATGCGGTGATTGTCCACGAAGGTCTCGGCGTCGCGGACAGCAGGCGTGACGGTGACAATGCCCTCTGTATGTGCAATGACACAGTGGCGAGGCGGAACATCGTGGCCAGTCAACTGCAAGACACACACACACACGATGACTTCACACAGTGCGCAAATCACAACATCAACAACACAACAAAACAAACTATGGTCCTCAACAGAAACTGAGCGAAATGACCTTCTTCTCAATAACTTGATGGGATATTGGTTCTATTGCAAAAAAATTAAAGAGAAGGAAAAGGAAGAGAAGCAAAATTTGACAATATTTCTATAAGATTAATGAAAATGCAAATAATCATAAATGCAGAATATATGAAACACTTTTTTCTGTCAATAGTGATATCCTTGTGAAATAATCCTTTTTGCACTATAAAAGCCTACTTATTATGATGTTAACCAATGTTACTCATGGACCAAAAGAAGGGCATTTAATGTAAATCTCAATACATATTTGTGACATGCCTAGTGCCAGCCAAGACAGCCTGCGTTTGAATAGCATGCAGGTGAGACTGAGGATGGTACTGTCAAGGTCTCTTACCGGCAAACACTGGCCACTAGTGGACATGAACCTCTCACTGCCCACCTCGGTCACGTTGAGCTGCAGGCGATGCTTCTTGGCTTTGTAGGGTTCACTGCCATCTGCAAGCACAAACAATACACCATAAGGCACCAATAGAAATGTATCATAAGTCACCAATGAAAAACATTAAGTCACCAACAAAAAATAAATTGAAAGTCACAAAAGTCACAATGAAAAACCATTAGGCACCAACTAAAAATATATCATAAGTCACAGGTTAAAATGTATCATAAGTCACCAATGAAAATATACCATTCTCAAGTTGTATTCTCAAGATACAATGAAGTTTTCCAGCAGGAATTCAGGCATTCTAAGACGGGTTTGCCTTGTTAGTATAGTTGACAAATGTGCTTTGTCTACATGGCTAAATACAATAAGTTAGAATATTGTAGGTCTACATTGTATATTTGAATGAAAACAGTGGGATTATAAGGAAATTTATAATATAACTTGTATTAGAAGAGGGTGTGTTACAAGTCTACAAGTTGAAGAATTTCAGTAACACATATCTGCAAATATCTCGGTGATATATAGATATTTCCATTAGTTTCAGACCACATGTACAATTGAGAAAATGGGTTAAATCATTTCCCGTTCACACCTACCATCAAAGACATTTATTTCACTTTTTTAATTTCACCTTCTTTATTTATTCAAACATAATGAAATAGAAATGTATAGAAAGGTGAGATGATGTGTGTTTTACCTGGATTTAGCTCGAGTAGGTATGGAAGTCTGTCTTGAGGAATAGATAGACCGTCATAAGGGTAGGTCAGGTCCTCAGGGCGACCTTGCTTGTTCTTCTTATTCTTCTTATTCTGCATTCTCTGGCGATCACCACGTAGTCTGATTTGGAATGTGATGGGTCCTGGTGTGACAAAAGAGAAATGGGAAAATCATTAATCATTAAAAGAAAAGTCCCAACCCTGTTCAATGTAATAGACAAAACGTACTATTTGATATGGTGGATACTTTCTGATAATGATCCTAAACAGATGGGTATATGTGAAAAAATGGCCGCACTAGTGTCTGATGCTAGCCTACTTAAGGCAAATGATGTAAGACTAAAAAGAGCAACCTTTTGGTCAAAGACATGTAATAGGTGCGATCTGAGTTCGCTTGAGGACGCACAGCACATCGTGATGCAGTGCCCCAGTTATGAGAATATGAGAATAGAAATGTATGAGGAGATAGCTAATTTGGAATGTGAAGAGATAAATGACGCTATCTCCTCTACAGACGATATATTCCATCTGATCATGGGTAAACAACCAGAGAATATGACAATGAGCAACATGCTCAATATGTGTATTATCACAGGCAAGCACATTGCTCGTATGTATGATGACGCGATAGCAACCTAAAGGTTTTCAAAGGTTAAATAACGAGTGAGTTATTTTTCTTGATTCATTCAAATGCGGCTAAGTATAGATATCGATCGCTGATCCTAACACACATTAAGGTGGGAACGCACTGGGCTTTTTTGTTCCAAGAATGATTTCGCTACGTGCCTAACCACCTTAAATGCCTCAACAGGACAGTAACTTTTTTGCCCGCATTGTAGTTTTTGTAAGATACAGTCTTTGTTTGCCTTGTTCTATAGTTTCCATTTCTTTTGTTTTCTTCAAGTATTATAAGTGTAATTTTCTTTTGCTTTGAGACCACCTTAAAGCACTTTTGTGAATAGCACTAAGCTCCGACACGATGTGAATATGTTAGTATTTAGTTATTTGTTTAGTTCTAGTTACAGGTCGAGTAATTTTTTGGTTTATTTTGTTGTTATTTGTAAAAGTATGATTTTGAATCGAAATATTTGTAATAGTATGATTTTTTGCTTTATGCGACGTCAATAAACATACAATACAATACTATTAATTGAATCAGTCATCAGGAATTGAAAGCATGTGGTACAGGCTAGGCTTGAAGACTTTCCTCAAAAGCAGTAGACTCCATAAACTAGAACTCAAAATGTCAAGTATAGATGTTAAGAATTATATTGTAGGGGTTCAAAGTTGATTTATAAATAAAAACAAATCTTGAAAATAAAATCAGATGGGTGAAAGCTATCACCATAATAAATGACGAAAATAAGCAAACTTCAGTGTCTAACATTCAAGTTTTAGATCAGGTTGTCCTAGTAATGGTATTTAAAGGTTGTCTATGATAGATATTTGGTTTTGGTTCTCCTAAACATGCTTTATTCAAGCTCCTTCATAGATGCACTTAGATGAGGAACATTTATTTTTTGGGGCCTGTGCCCAGGACGTAAACCAGTTCCTCAGCTTTAATCCCAAATCCCTACAGAGGGGATATATATTAATATGATTTGGAAAATTTCAAAAGCCAAGAATATCAAAATACTTAGGCTACTTTGAAATCTCTTAGTTTGAAATGGGATAAACCGTTAACAGTGAGGCGTATGTGTTGTGGTGTTGCTTACCTTTGCTGGGCGGATGTTGCATAAGTATATAGAGAGGACAGTCATCATCTTCCAAGATAATCTCCTTCCCACCCCAGTTCCCGGTGCCATACTCTCGGCTGTCAGGGGGGTGCTGGTTCACCTACGCAAAATAACACACAAACAAAATCAATCAATCAATTCTAAATAGATATTCATCAATAAATATTCACCCATTACAATGAAAGCATTGTCATAATATTTTCATAGACTTTAAGGGGCCTTCACAAGGATTTTGAAGGTTGGTGTCCAAAAATGTACACTCTTAGAAATGTGGGTGTTTTTGTGGATAAGGCAATCATGAACATCAATTCCCTTATACTGAAAAAGTATGGTGTCTTTAAGTTAAATCTTGGTGTTCACGTTGAAGAAGAACACCACTGAATTGACTGTTTCTAAATAGTCATACTTCCAAATCCAAGGTCTAAATGTGTTTTTCAAGGGTTTGGGTTAGCAATGCAGGGGCCTTCAAATTATCTAAAAACAGACTGAAATTAATTTAACGTGTTAAGTTTTTTTGAAGAGCACGTAGCATTCGATGAAGCTTCTCTCTCTGCAGTTAATGGCCAACTTGAGTCTCACAAGCTTTAAGCCAGTCAAACTTTCTAGTTATAGAACTCAACAATAGGTGGCAGCACTTCCATTTAGAACTTATATTCTATTAGAAAAGATAAATATATTCTAATAGAATATCCTTTGTACCAATTTCAAAATGAAAGGGATCACTTATCAGAACTCTGAGATATCATCATTTCTATACCTCAAGTGTTATTCTATGTATCATGTAAGAATAGATGTCTAATCCACACAAGCCCTATAACCCAGCATGCAAGAGAGCAAACAGGAAATAACTCAACAAACTCTTCTCATCTGCTCCCCATAACTCCAGAATATAACCCCAGCAGAAAACAAACAAATAGCCAGCACCCTAGCCCCTTTTAAGCCTAAGGAATAGTTAAAATGAAATACATTTTCACCCACAATTTTAGTCTTGCCAATTCATCAGCAAAAAAGGAATTTATTTGAGATGAAATCTACCATTCAGCAGACTAATTTTTGTCACACAATAATATCTTAATTAAGTGAATATCAATGAGCATATTGGGCAAAATGAACAAATACTAGAATTATGTTTTACTTCATATTGTAAACAAATTGGATTCATGATATATTAAGCTTCCTCACATTTGGCCAAAACAAAACAAATCACTACTCATGAATACAGTAAAATGTAGCCAATACTGAGATATTCTTGTATTTTTTGGTAGTGTCTCGTAAACAACATGACAAAAAGTTCCGACGAGGTAGGACTGTTCTATATTCATGAACAATCAGTTCACATCTAAATGGAAAGAGAAATATTAGAGCCAAGGAAGAGATACTACTGATCTGAATGAATGTTGTGAGAGAATGAGTCCAGTTGGAACAGTACCTAGATAAGCAAGTAGAGATTCCGTTTTCAAACAACAGTTAAGTACTGAGTCAAAGATACATACACGTCACAGAGAGTTAGTTTGTCAAGAAATAGTCCTGCTCAATGAAAACCTTGTAGACAGATATGAAGGTGAGAATTAAGAATCAGAGCCAGGTCTATCAGGGAGATTGCACAAAATATCTCAGAAAATAACCATCCTAGAGATTAGATACAGGGCAGCAGTTAACTCAAAGGCAAATGAGGTGCAAGAAAATCAACACAACAATGGTACTTGGCAGAAGCACAACATCAAGCAAACCGTCACAGTATATACCTCATAGTAGTCCCGGATACACTACAAAACAAACCCAACACACTGGAGATCACAGAACACTCAAAAGTGACGGGTAATTTGTGCCAAGACACACACAACATTTCTAGCAATACAGCGACAGAAATAATGTGCTGTGAGTTCTGGCATCTTCCCTTTCAACTCACTCATGCTTCAAGTTATCTCATTAAAGATTGCAATTTTGTTTCCATCAAATCAACACTGGGCTTGATATAAGGCTTCTCTGAATGGGTATCATTTGAATAAATTTATTTTACTCAGCAAAAGCATTAACAGCGCTTTCAGTCAACCTTTTACTTCAACCATTTTTTCATCCCAGTAAAAAAAAAATTAATGGTTACAGAATCAAAATCCTAAGTGTCAAGACCTGAAACTCTTTCTAAACCATAAATGATAGATATAAGGAATAAATCAAATTTGTGTTATCTAAACGCAGATGCTGGATGTGTGCTTTTTATCCAATAATTCTCTCTGATATCATCTGCTACCTACCTGTACTAGACAGAAGAGGCTGGGGTCCTCCTTACTGAGACCGTACTTGTCCAAGGTTTCTTTAACGACGTACGCGGCTGTGTCGACGGTAGAGAGAAGCAAGGTTTTGTAAGGCACGTCTGGACGGAGTGACTCACCATAGATCTTCAGAGTACCACCTGAATTACAAACAAGTATATGGAATATATAAAGCAATCTGAACTTTCACTGATACTAGTTATTTGTATTGTATGTCAACCATAACCTACACATATATTTTCATTTCTTTAACACTTACAGGAAAGCATTGTTAGTATACATCTAAGTTAATTATAAAACCCTATAGGCCTTGTGAACGGCTATTCCAGTCAGTATCTCATACCTTACTGACTGGAAACCCCTTCTAAGAATGAACTTATCACACAACAGAATAGATGATTTCTCCAGTCTCCACATTTTCTTTTACCAAAAAAGTCAGGCCATGAATGGGTTAAGAAGTCATTAAGCTTAATATCAATTTATCCATGCATTTTACTAACATCAACACCTCATGTCAAGAAACGGGCAAAAAGTACAGTGAAGTATTGTTGCAGTCATACACAATAAAACCTCCATGAACAACTAGAATAGGCTATTCTGGATTCCCTGGAAACGTGGCAAGGAGAACAAGGATATAGACATAAAGGCATAACAAGAAAACTTCAGGGGGTTTACTTAGTGTTGAAGCCGGCAGCAGACAACAGGTTCTAGTTGGGCTGAGATCCGCATGCACCAGAGAAACACTGTAGGGCGCCCTGAGAGAAATGTGCTGAAAAAACTCTCTCAATGCTGGAGGAATTTTAACGAGATGTGGTTCATCACTTCCAATCAAGCCCTGGGAATCTCTGAGAACCAATTAGAAATGCTGCTGCTGCTGCTGCTGCTGTCTAGGGAATGAGAGTACGAGAGCAAGGGAGGACATCTGCTTGGTGGGGAGAAATACTACTTGATTCACTTACAACTATAAGTTAAAGCGCTACAAAAGTGACAAGATATAGTGTACTCTTCCTCTCCTTTTGACTGTCCTTCCGTCTATGGGTCTGTCTGTCTCTCCATCCCCCCCAATCACTCTCTCTCTCTCCCTCCCCTCTCCCTCCCTCTCTCTCTATCTGCCTCCCCTCTCCCCCCTCTCTCTCTGTCTCTCGCCCTCTCTCTCTCTCTCTCTCTCTCTCTCTCTCTCTCTCTCTCTCATTCTCCCCCTCTCTCTCTCTCTCTCTCTCTCTCTCTCTCTCTCTCTCTCTCTCTCTCTCTCTCTCTCTCTCTCTCTCTCTCTCTCTCTCTCTCTCTCCAATATATACATCCCATTACCTCCAAATACTGTTTACTGGGACTGCCTTGCTGTACCAGAGACATTACAAGTCTGACTATATTACCTAAGCCTATTGCAATAACAAGCGGTGTCATACTATTGGCAGTTGATTTACAGATGAATGCCTCTCTCTGACCAGGCAATCACAGTGTTAAGAGCTGCACTCTGTCTGCAGCACCTCCGAGGAGTACTGCTATTCTTACAGAACATAGACAGTGTCCATATTTATAATTGCCCTGACCAGAGCAAACTCCTTCTATAAACAGTTCAGGCGTGAGTGGATCAGCAAATAACTGGAGCTCGGCAAATCTGGCTTGTGCCTACCAGCCCTTGGGCATGAGAATGGTCCGGAATCCTCCTGCACATCACTGGCTTCATGGAGAAAGCAGGTTTGGTCCACTTCACCAACACAAGATGTGGCCCATTACTTGCTGACTTGCTACTTAATATAAGTGGAGAGAGCAGCTGATTACTGACAGGTTCCCTTTCCCTGAATCTCTTTCTCTCTCTCTGCCTCTCTCTCTCTCTGTCTGTTTGTCTGTCTGTCTGTGTCTCCCTCCCTCCCCCTCCCCCTCTCTCTCTCTGTCTCTCTCTGTCTCTCTCTCTCTCTCTCTCTCTCTCTCTCTCTCTCTCTCTCTCTCTCTCTCTCTCCCTCTCTCATGGTATGATGGTATGAGAGGCCAAGGTCTGGAAGTACTCACACCTCGTTTACCTTCTGCTTAACCCTGTAATCAAACACAAGTGGGACGGCTCTGGTCAACTAATCATAGAAGCCCCTACATAGCAGCACATAGCAGGCCAGTACACAACTGGACTCCCTGAATCAACAGACTTATAACGGAAAGCCATTATTTGAAGCAGAGATTACAGGACCACCACAAACTTCTCTCTTAAGGCCTTGGTTTGCACTACAAACTGATAATTCAAAATTGATTGTTTATTGATAGCCTTTATCTCCCAACAATTACAGAGCCTTTTTGCTATATAAAGGACCCCTTGCATACAATCTAACATTTTCTAATTCAACTTCTTAAAACTAAGTCCAAAAACAACAGTGCATACATCACATCTTTAACCTCTATGTATGGAATGCCATTATCATACATTTCAAAATATTATGCTGAATCCATCTTGATCAGAACCAAGCATTTTGTGTGCATCCTAAAATCAAATATATCAATACATCCAAAATATCAGAGCCCCGTACCAGGATATATAAATCAACCTACTTTTTAAAGCCTCCTCCCCATTGAGTGCCTTTTTGCTATTCAAATTCATTTTTATTTCATAAAAAATCTCCTAGCGGTCCTGTGCCATGTATATATTGGTGTGGGGCTACTGGGACAAGGCATGAGGGGTCAGGGCTTGCACATGGAGAAGTAGTAAGCTCCCGCTCCGGGCTACAAATTCCTACAGAGCAGACAGGGGCTGGATGCCAGCTCGGACATTGCACTTGTTCAGCAACCCAGTCTTGGCACTACTACCAGGCCAACAGGGCACTGATAAAGCACATGTGAGGGAGGAGGGGAAACTAACCCACTAATCACTTGGCACCCGCACAGAGAGAGGGTTTAAGGGTTTGAAGATGGAATTTTGCTGATAGACACTTTTTCTGCCATATCAAGGTTAAATTGTGACTTGTCGCTTGTTAGTGGTTGCAGGACTTTCAGTATATGGCATATGCCATAGACTGTTTCTAAGTCACCATTGACTCTATCGCATGCCTTGAGTATGATTTGAACCCGGGACCTTCAGGAGTGGTGAGACAGCCAGCAGTTGGTGTTCAATGTGCTGGACCGCTCAGCTTTCAGGACAGCTTCTTTAAGCCTTCTGCTGTGGAGGCTTCTTTCATCCAAGGCACACAAAATCACAATTATGAAATTTTTTAAACCCTGTCATGTTGGTATTCCTTGGAAAGCTCTTGCTGAGTACTATCAGCTGAGTATCCATTTGCCATGATTTCAGTCATTTCTCAGCTTTTTGTCAACATTCCATGTTAAACAAATTAGCAACCAGCAGCGAAAAGATCAAGCCTTGAAAATGAAGAACTAGAACAGAGTGTCAAACATAGTAATTTGATAAAAGAAACAATGATATCTGATATATATTCAATGGATGACATCCGAACACAAATAACATTGTTTCTAAATCATTCTAAGATGAAGAAGTATTGGGAGTAAGTTCAAAGACCTATGAGCACCCCTTGGGTATCTCTCAGAGTCATTTCTCCAAATAAATCAACTCTTTCAGAGGATGCCTTGTGAAGGATGCTGTAACAGGATCCCACATCAAGAAGTCTCTATACTGCATCCAGGGAGAATGGATCTAAGTAATATACGTCCCTGTCACAAACAATAAAGATGGGATTGACCCATGATTACTTAAAAGTTACTCCAGTAATTGTCATCTGGATCTGTGATACTTATGGCAACTTTGAAACTCAAAATGATTTACAACATATTTGAAGGATCCATCCCTCGTTTCACCAATATTTGAAGGAGAGTTATTGGTAACATTCTGCAACATTTCCCTTTAATGCCATAGCCTGAAAGTTTTCATGAAAATTGCTTCTGGCTGCCGCAAGCATTAATGGGCTTAAACTTGTCATGACCTTTACCTAACTCACCCTCTCTTCTTTAAACTACTTAAACTCAACTGACAACAAGGCAGATATGACGCCAGGCTGCACTGACCAACTGTTCTCAGCAAAACACAGGGTCATTTAAGACCAATGGGCATACACAAAAAATGAAAACATCTCAAAAGGGTTTGCTTCTCACTTGTTCTCAGCATAACTAAAATTCATTTTAGAAAGTTCAATGGACATATTCAAGAACTGAGGACATCTGGCAACGCTGTATTCCTAGATAAACCAATATTTCCTTCGAATTCACATTACATAGGATTTATGTTCTAAGCCCATTAAAGAGAAATATAGAAAAATATTCAATAAGAAAGATACTGCGAAACCAGTAAGGAAAAAAATCATATATCACTTCAAATATTGCTTAAGGAAATTAAGCTTTCACATACTATATGATGATGCAAATTTCACACCCTAAAACCCTAGACTAAACAGTGTAGAATTCTTGATCTAAATAATGCATGCTTAATGTTTACATAATACCAAACACTGCCTGATTACATAACACATGGTCAGCTTCCTGCTGCAGGTTCAGCTGATGGGTCTAGAGGAGGTATTTCTGTATTCAGCCTAGGGGTGTCACACAGCCATTGGTTCCATCACATAGCTATATATTATCACATGTTATCAACACATGTAATTTTCAAGAGGATTCCCTAATCCAACGATACAGGCCTTATTTCTGCTATTTGAAACACTGGCCTTCATACATGTACATGATTCTAGAAACGTTCATTTGAGGAAAAAAGAAAGTTTCCTATCTAGTTATGTTTCTGGGAGAGGGAATCATTGCTGTGACATATAAATATGTAGCTAAATCCAATTATTGTTATTTTAGCAGTGGTGCTGAGGCTGTTGTTATTATTATTATTATTATTATCATTATTATTATTATTATTATTATTATTATTATTATTATTATCATTATTATTATTGTTGTCGTTGTTGCTGTTGCTGTTAGTGAATTGCTTTTGTTGTTGTTTTTGATAATGTAATTATTGCTGCTGTCACTGATGCTGTAACAGTTGTTGTTATTGTTTTTGAAGATTTGTTGTTAGTTTCGGCAGTCATTGTTTTTCAGACACCATAGAGTACAGGACAATGTGCTGCCCTTCCTTACACATGCCTGGTGAATCACATCAAAGCCATGCCGCCGCAGTGGATATAGCGGATGTCTATCCAAGGATGCCTCAGTTGGTGGTGGTTCTCAACACATGCTGTGTCTGTTGCTTTAGTTCTGCCTGCGCTCCTCAAAGCCTGCGGGTAAAACACAACTATTCCCCTGCACCCTAGGCACTCCAGCTTCTGCAATCAATACTAGAGATCCTGTTAAGTTTATATCCTTCAAGACAGGGTAAACTCTGTATGTAAAACAACATAAGTGAAGGTACTGCAATCAATACTAGAGATCCTGTTGAAATCCTTCAAGACGGTAAATTCTGCACGTAAAACAACACGAGTGAGGGTTCAGCAATCACTAAAGGCGTAACCAGGAAAACAGGAACCTCATTAGTAAAAAGTAAAGCTTCCAATCCTATCTAAAACCTTTTAGATAGTTAAGATATGGTTATACCCATGACAGGACTTGACTAGCAATCCTCAAGGAGGATTGCTATTGGGCACATACTGCTTGTGACACTTATTAGTTCAGAACAACAGTCCGCCCTGTCCAATAACGCAAATATCTCACAACTGAGAATAGGAGGAAGTTTTAACAGCAGTGTCATGATTATCTTATAGATAACCCTCAATGCCTTGAACACCTTCGGCAAATCCCTGCTCTCTAGATCACAGCATGTACTGTGAGTTTACGGATGGACATACAGAACTAGATTATAGACCCATCTATAGATAAGTGAATCTACATAAAATCATTTATGTCAAGCCCCGCCATCAATCGAGGCCACAAGTGGTAGTGGTTAATTGTAGTGATGGGTCGATTAATCGTAAGCTCGATTAATTGGCTCGGCCCAGGCTGAGATGCGAGCGCTCGATCAAGTCTGAATTGGTCGAATAAAACGAGCGCTCGCTGACAAAACATGATCATCGAAAATGGTGAAAAAACACGCAAAATAGCGTGGCAATAAGACCCTTTCCCCTCTATTTCAATAATATGTAGTTCACTCCCGATCTCCCCGTACATCGTGTTGTGTATTTCACGGCAGTTCATTCGTGTTTTCATCGTGCACAATGCACACCAACCCATTCACCCATTACTCGACCATTTCTTCTCCGATTTTCATGCGTTTTTTTTTTGTTGTATTTCTCTTTCAGTTTCCCCTCTATTGGTCGACCATGGTCGATTAATCGCTCGAAAATTTCGGCGATTAATCGACCACGAAAATTTGGCCGACTCCCAACACTAGTTAATTGGTACCGCAGAAAGGCAAGAGTAGAAAACGGGGGAAGGACCCTTTGAAGTCAAAATGTCCAGAAGACATTCTCATCCTTCCTGCTGCTGTCAACCACACACCCACCATCTTAAGCTTACACTCATCAGCCCAGCTGCTCTGAATCTTGGCTAATTGTTTCCAAGATCACCGAAACCCAGCCTGCTGGGACTGGTGGTTGATTGTACCTAGAGGAATGTGGGTGCAATCATGATAACAAGTGAAGGGCAGCAGTCTCTAGGACTTCGACATTTAAATGTTGGTTATCATCACAGTTTCAGCCTTACCGAGGCTGATTTGATTTGATTTGAGTTGATTGTACCTAGAGGAATGTGGGTGGAATCATGATAACAAGTGAAGGGCAGCAGTCTTAAGGAGTTTGAATTTTGAATTTTGGTTATCATCACATTTTCAGCCTTACCGAGGCTAAAGTGCAAGCAGCCACTTGATAATAGTGGAGGAAACTGCAGTGCCCAGGGAGAACCACAAACTAACCCAGTCACTGGCAACTTGCACATGTTCTTCAATCTGTATTTATAATAGAACATGTGGCTGTTACAGTTGCAGACATGAACATCTATCTATAGACAACATGCTGGGAAAACAAAGAATGGGGACAGCGCAACCAAGATTGCTGTATTAAAGACATGTATTTTGTTAATGTATTTATATTGTATTTTCCATACATTCTCTCATGTATTCAACCACATCCCATTTGAACAGTAGTAGATGACTCCAAATGTTCACCATAAAGAGCACCCAAAAGTTCTCTTCCCGATTAGAGGGCTCTATAGGATAAACGAATAGTGCAGAAATAGACCTAAATATCACAGGATGGGGTTTGTCTTTTTACAAAGCATCTATGTATTACTCTTTGAGTGTGATTCATTCAGACCCCACATTAGTAAAATAATAGCATTGAAAGTGGCCCTCGAGGAGATATCTGATTTTGCTGAAGACACACACGTGTCCAGGACAGAGATCATGTGGAGTCTAGACTAACAGGCGCGGGGCATTCCTAGTCACATTTTACGACAACTTCTAGCATTTCTGGTATGGAAAAAAGCAGGTTTCCATAACAACGCCCATTTATTTTAGTAGCAGGGAGCTGATAAAGCCATGTGGATGCCGCAGCAGCCAGCTTGCTGCGAGATAAGAGATAACACTGTTGATATACTCAATTCTCAACAAAATCTCTTCAGTCAAATTTTCAGGCTTAATTTCACCGAAATTTGTTAAACCTTGCCATCAACCAATTGATCTTCATTTATTGCATGTCAATGTCTGTAAGCTTTCTGCACTAAGCACTTTTTGTGGTGGTTTTCATCAAAAGACCAAGTCATGATGGTTAAACCAGGCGGTTCAGGATAGGTGTGGTCTCCGCTTTAACACTTTCTTATTTCCAGTTCTACTTAAATCCTCATCTGAATGCTTCCAGCCTTTGGAAATAACTTAGCAATGGAGCGTAATAATTGAAGGAGATTTGTGGTCTCAGTACATAAGAATTTCCTCCTTCCAAAAGTTGCTTTTGTTTTGTCTATATCATCACAGCAGTCAGGCTTTATTGGGCCTCTACAAGTAAATCTGAGTCTAAACAATTTACTTTCAGCGTTCTCCCTGATCACTTATATTCTGGATCCACTACACTTTTGAAAACAAACTTGGAAATGAAAAATGTATTGAGAGGACAACCCATACAGTAACGTTTGTTGATTTTTTATTAATCATTATCTTTTGAATATCTTTAGACAGATACATTATCACAAAAAATATATATATATGACAAAATTGGTCTGGCTATTTACTGACAGTATAGAAATAAATGAGTTAAACAAAAATCCTATGAAGCTTGAGCAACATGGAAAACATGCGAATAATAACAGCATTACATTTAAATGAAAGTGTCAATACGACAGGCAATCTATGAACTTGGCAGTTGAAGCAGTAAAGAAGCCTAATAAAACTACTGGGTGGGAAAGGTTGCTGGGGGTTGTCTGAAGTCTGGTTGTTTTGCAGCTGTGTGTGACACATGCTATCAACTACCCAGTCTAACAGGATAAGAGATAGTGAGAGGATGTCCTCTACATGTCCAGTGCTACTAACAGGCAGCTTAATCCTGGTGTGCCAACTAGCCACAGGAGACCATTGAAAATAAGCCCAAACAACAACAAATAGGTCTGGGGACATGCTTTCACAGCAAGCCTATCTCAGGACAGGATAGGGATAAGAGGAACACAACACACTTCCAGATATATTACCCCACATCATACACACACATACAAACACATATGAATATGTATGTATGTATGTATATATATATATATATATATATATATATATATATATATATATATATATATATATATATATATATATATATATATATATATATATATGTATATATATATATATATATATATATATATATATATATATATATATATATATATATACATATATATATATATATATATATACATGTATATATATATATATATTATATATATATATATATATATATATATATATATATATATATATATATATATATATATATATATATATATTATATATATATATATATTAAAATCAATGACTACCATCACTCACAGACATGTAGATATTAATTACACACATGAGTTCCACTGATAACTGACTATTTCTATCATAAGGATGCCCCACTAGACAGGTTCCCAGTACAGCAGCTGCTTATACAACCTATGTTTATATTGCATATAAATACACACAAGTGTACTATCATTCAGTGCAAGTTCACCTGACTCTCTGATCCACTACCTTGTAGGAATCATCACTAGATTCTCAAATGCTAGAGGACAATAACATGGTTTCAAGCAATTCTGATAAGAAATAACCATCTATTAATATTAAAAGACTTGGCCAGGACCTGTCCAGCCTTTTTCTTTGGACAAGCAGTTTCCTGAAAAACTCCTTCGTAGACAGGCAACAATTTATATGAATTTTTCAATTTTTACTTATTTGGACTAATATCCTTATCTTTTCCTAACAAACAACCTTCTAAGACATGACTGAAGTGTAATTAGTCCTTTTTGAAACAATAGGTGATTACTTGTAGTTGGTATAAGGTTTGAAGAAGCTGGGTAGCTCCATGTGGATGGGCAGACATTTTGTAAATGCTGTTTGGAACAGAAATTGACGATGTCCTGGCGAGATCTTGTTCAGAAGAAAAAGGGAATTGATATTTAGCATACTATGCGACCAATCATCTGTAAATAACTTTTATTCGAAAATGCATTATGAACAAACTGCTTCCATATAGAAATAATTCATAAGCATCAACAGAGCTTCCATTCAGCAAGCGCAGAGTTCTTTGTGTGTGCAGCAAGCTTTGTAGTAAGATTAAGGGCACATAATCCTTATGAAGTGTGAATTCATGTGGGCTAATAAAGGTATACACTGGCATTGATTAAATAACTCCCATTTATTAATACAAGGCAAGTTAATACAAATCCCAGCAAGGGGTCTAACCATAATTGGAGCAATGTGGCGGTGACCCACAAATCCTGCCAAAGACAGGTGGAATTTTATTCAATACTCTTGGCCAAACAGCTGTTTTTAGATATCAGAGATGATGCTCTGAAGGGTAATTGACTGCATGGTATGCCTATGGTAAAGGGATAATTAATTTGCAAAAACATTTAGAGAGTAATTTTTGATAATTATAATTTCCATGAGCACAGCATGCCCGAGTAATATTGAGCAATTATTGATATCAATGTGCAATGTGCTGGAGTCAGAAGTTCACACAACAGAAAGATAATCAGGGCAAATTTACATAAGAATGGACCTTAATTTCCTTTTTTTCTATTGATTGGAAATTATCTCGTTTCTCTCCACAGGGGTCCCTCATTATCAGTCCCTAGTCTCACCTGAGGACAGGTAGGTAATTAATACATGGCGTGCCGCGCGCACATCCCAGAGGAAACGGACACTTTCCCTGTATGGCCCCCAGGTGTATGACTAATCCAAATTATCAGTCACCCACTTCCTATCTAGTTCACTGAGTAGGACACTACAGGTAATGCGTGGAATATTCATGTCCCCAGGCTAGGCACTATCAGCAAGCACACTGTTTCTATAATTAAACCACTGCTACAAAGTTGTGGTTTATAGAGCTCTGCAGCTCAAGTTTTCAAGCTCTTTTATCCTCAATGTCTTCTCAGTTTTAGATAAAATCATGTGCTTCTGCTCATGGAGTTGACAAAGCCTAAATAGATGTTGAGTAAGACCACAAACAGAAGTGTATATAAAACTAGTCGGAAGTGGACATACCTATATTGACATCAAAATAGAACAGGAAGTACCACTTAATTTATTAGGGCTCAACCTTAACTTAAAATCCACCAAATGAAAACAAAATGTACCTGTCCTAGATAAAATGTACACTGGACAGGGGGGTACCATTGAATGTATCAAGCCAAATTAATTCATATATCTACTTACTCTGTGGTGAACCAAAGTGGTTCATACCTGCCTTACTCAATATTTACATGTTCTAGATAGACTGAACTGAAACAGGAAGTACCTAAGATTGTAAGGGCCTCTACCTGAACACATACCTTCTACCTACTCTGTGGTTGATACCTGACTCACTTGATATATACCTGCCCTAGATAAACTGAACTGAAACAGGAAGTAGTACGGCTCAATATTTAACTGACCTTGATATATGTGTGCTAAACACTTTTCCTGCCATATTAAAGATAAATTGTGACTAGCCAGTGGTTTATGGTGTTGGTGCAGCCCCTTACTCTCACCTTTTAAGGTAGAGCCATTCATTCAGATATCAGGAAGCCCCTCTATCTCTTAAACTTAGATCACTTGACTATTGGGGCAGACCCTTACTCTCATCTGTTAAAGTAACTAAGACCACTTGGCTATTAGGGCAGACCCTCTTACTGACCTCTCAAGCCCTCTATCACTGTGCCTTAGACCACCTGGGTATCGGGGTAGCCCCTCACACTCCTATCAGTACAGCCCCTCTCTTTGGGCTATTGAGGAGCCCCTCTACCTCCCTGCTACATGATACCACACTGGGCGTGGCATGCAGGTGCCAAGCATTACTAGCATGTTCGGAGAAACTACAACTAAATGTTTCGTTGGTTACTGTAGACGCAGGGCAGTCAGTCGGCCCACACCCCGGTGCTGACATTCTCCATGGTGTGTAACCCGCCTCCCTATCATCAGCTATAGATGCTCACGGCGCTGGTGTTGTGACGGGACTGCTTCTCTACAGCAGCTGGCAGCATACAGGAGGGAACTCAGTATAATAACATATCACAATCACAAGTCACAGGATGCTCCAAGCCTGCAGAGTGCTGTGTTTATACCTCAACATTCCCTACTCCTAGTTAGCCAATGCTGGCTGGGAAAACAATGATATCATGTAAAGGGTTTACTATATCTACTTCATTTATGATTCACTTCAAAGGATTTTCCTTTAGAAAGGTAGTTCCGCTCTTTTCTTATTGTATGAGACAACTGTTTAATGATGGGGTACTAAATCCATGCAATCCCCTTTTTTGAATTTTTATTGGTTTGAAATAGAGTTGGTTTGAAAGATTGTGTCAGAGCATCAATTAGGCACCCTTGTTTAATGATGGGTCATAAAAATGGGCACATCTGCATAATGTAGTTGGAACTTCACCATTTGATTATTTAAAGCAGAAAGTAAGCTTTTATAGATGACAGAATTGATTGGCTGTTATACCTTTATTTTGATTACTAATAAATCACACATTTAAGGAAAGCTTAATTACAATTAGTGACCTAATGATTGCTTGACAGTAACTTACATAAATACAGTTCCTTCCTTCAATCACCCTCCCTTACAATTGAGGAGGGGGGTGGTGATACCTTGCCTCTAGATAAAGTTAGGTTTGCAGCAAGCATCAAAATCATATTCCTTATATTCAGGTATAAGTAATGCAATTTGCTAGGCAGATAACCAATGGCGTGAATACGGAGGTTAACAATTTTTTCATTATGATGTCCTATTTTAACATTTTTTCTGTACTAATTGCACCACAAAGTGCACCTTAGCAATGAGGGTTGAACCAATCTGCCAGAGGGAATTTTGTAAGTTCCTCTTCATATATTCCCTAACATTTCCTACACTGCACCTAGTCTTTCTCTTCAACCCATCATCTCAGAGACACATAGGATCATATTTTACCCTGTTTTTCTCTGTTTACAGTCTATTTGTAGCCAGCGACTAATCAGCTGTGTCTTGCTATCCTCTGGGCTCAAGACGGCTTGGCAGCAGCAGCAGCAGCAGCCCTCAGTTTGACTCAGTGACCCCTACCTCAAGGGCAACCAAGTATGGAGGTTTATGGGGAACAGAGGTAGATACAACAACAGCCACAAGAAAACCCTTCAAATTCCTCGAAAAATTCTTATCTACATAGCTATAGGAGGTTTTGACAAATTTGAGTGTTAACCTATTCATGCCTGCTGCACCCAAAGACCTCACTTCCTCTAGGGTAGGGAATATGAAATATACCTTTCAGATGAAGGCATGTTTAGGAAAATAGTTGTATTTTGAAAAAAATATTTCATGAAGAAATATTATTCAACATCAAAACCAACAACTTTTAGACAATTATTTGTTTTATACTGAAGTCATGGTGAACATATTAAGGATCCAGAAACTCTAGCCATGAATATGTTAATGCAAATAGGAGATACATCCCCCATCCACCCCCCCCCACACACACACACAATATGCATTCTATGCTGGAATTTTTCCAACTTTTACAACTGTACATGATTTCTAAGATGCCTACCTGAGTCGGGTCCTCCGTCTGTACTCTTGAACTGCTGTAGTTTCTTCTCTAGTTTCTGCTGTCGGCGTCGCTTCATGACAGCTTCAGGGTTAGATATAGTCCGTGTGAAACTCGTCTCAGGGAGTTCATTATAAAGTTTCTCAGCCACCTCCGAACCTGGAGCTGGCTGCTTATTTTCCTTTTCTTTCAGTTTTTGTTCTTTTTCTTTTTTCTTTTTCTCTTTTTTCTCTCTTTTTGAGAGTTTTCTCTTGAAGCCGGACATAGCTTGTTCATTTTCGTAATCATCCCCAGTAGTGAGCTGAAACATAATAAAATCAAAATATTTGAAGCCTTTCAAAAATCTCATTTTCAATCAACGACAAAAAAAAACTGATTTTTTTTTCTTTTTAAAGAGTCTGGTCTGAGCACAACAAACATGTCTTTAAAAAAAAATCATGACTTTAAAATCTAAAAAAAAATAATAATTCTACATCGCCATTGACTTCTGAAAACTGATTCAACCAAACATTTCTTTTCCAAATACATTAATGTCTCTACATTAGAACAGTACTTACCGGGGCAGTTTTATCATCCACTCTTTTGAGAAGGAACCTTCCTTCCCTGTCATCTTTTCCCCAGTTTAGTTGCACAATAAGTGGTTTCTCCTCTTCATTTAACTTTCTTTCATCTGAAATGAACAAACAACAAATGATTAAGAACAAATAAACTAACTGTAATTCATTTAATCCCAGGAGACAAAATTATTTTTGGTACCGTGATATGGTGAATTTAAGATTGAGTAATCCCTGAGTTATACCCTAGGAAATTAGACAAAATCTTGTCACTTTTGCCTATCACTGTTTTATTGAGTCAGGCATCACTTAGAATCTTGCTACTCTAGCATCATGATTCTTACAGGCATCATATAAATAACATAAATACTGGAAAATATGGCAAGAAATGGAAATAGTGTACCCTCAAAAATGGTAAATTTGGTAAATACTTAATGGCAAGAAATGGAATTGGTGTACCTTCAAAAATGGGTGAACCCTGAGAAAAAATTGGTAAATACTTGCACCTATGGTTATCACAATACTTAAATACTCGTGAGTCAGGCACCACCTTAATCATACTGCAACTCTAGCATCATGATCCCCAGAGACAAAACAAGTTAGTGGGTAACAAATTGTCAACAACATGACATCTGCTACGCTTCAAATGAGTCAGCCTTCACAATATTGATAAATATGACACCCTGACACGTCCCTCCTCAATCAACTAGCATTAGCTTGGTGCTTATCTTCAAGATGTGGATATGTGTCTTATCCACACAAACACACACACACACACACAACTACACACATATACAACTAGCACACCGCACACCGCTGTTGAGAGTAGCTTGGAGAGAATAGTAGTGTGGGTTGGATCTAAGTTGAATTTGGAAACGTTTTTTTTTCACATGATTAATCGTTTAGTATTTTGTTTTGTTAATTGATCATAATCAATTATTATCAGTGGGTGTTACATAATAAAATATTAGTGCTGATCAATCATTCTGTGAGCACCATCGACCGAATAATAGATATATCGATTAATCACTCCACCACGAGATTTAAGCAATGACAAGAAGACTAGCTTTTCCATGATAAAAGTAGCATTTAAGTAATAGCAATAAAAGTGCACTAGACAACCTAAAACCTTCTAACACTAAGAACTGAGAGTTGCAAAGCATGTAATTACAGCCTTATTTCAAACCCTTAGAAATAAAGAATGGTAACAAGAGTAGCTTATTCAGGCTTTACAAGGAATAAAATCATAAAAACACCCAAAACAGTTTTTCTTTCAAACCCTAACATGTAATAGAAATAAACAAGATTGGTATCTTCATATAAGCACAACAAGGACTGAGGACTATATAAGCTATATAAGGACTTAACCATTATGCTGCTGGTGACTAATATCACACAAAATGATGCAATGAATTTCCAATGAATACCAACACGACAGGGCTTAGATGGTTCTCAAAGATCTGTGCATCATTGTGCTTTGGATGAAAGTAGCCTTTACATTGGAAGGGTTAAAAATAGTTGCAAAAGTGCCTTAAAAATACTTGTTTTCAACCCCTGAAAGGCGATAATTGAAAACGAGGCAAAGTTGATGCTGAGTTAGGAATCATATCATCCGCTCCAGAAGTAGGCTGCTATGGACAGGAGATGGTTCATACACCTTATGTGTGTGTTTGTATTGACATGTGCTCATCGCAGGCTATCAGCTGTATAAACAACCATCAACACCTTTAGTTCAAGCCTGGAACTGAAGTACCCTAGTATCAACTGGTATCTATTTTTCTCATTAGGGGCCTGGTATGCAGTAACATCCAGGGATTGACTGTAACTTGTTACAAAGGTAAGGGGTCAACATGCTTTGAACCTAAGTCCACCCCCCCCCCCCCCCCCCCCCATACACTGCTACATCATTTTTATCATCACCTACCTGGGACACTTTAACTTGCAAGGACTGACCTAATTTGCTCTAAATATTAAGGGCTCATAAATGAATGTCAAATGACCACCTGGTAGCAAACTGTGCCCAAATCATCAAAATATTATTAGCCTCTGGCACAATCCTTGAAAGCTGAATTTCCTGATGTCTTTGTGAAATACATGTTTAAGGGAAATACATCAAAAAATATCTGCCTAAAAGTAATCAATCATAAGTACTACTTTTTTCATAAAACAAACAAATCAACTACTCCCTTCCCTGTTAATACTTGTTTAAGCTAGTTATTACAAATAAAAGAATACCAAAAGCATTCGATTTATAAAAGAAACATAAACTGAAGTAGTTAGGTTGAATTTCCAAGTGTATTTGAAAACTAAAAAGTTAATTTGTATTTCTTGTATTTCGTTTTCTGTGTTTTCACACGCCAAGTTGGAAAATCTTGGTGTCTAGAAGCAGTAGTGCTAACTGACTTGCCATGACCCAGACAAATGCTACCTCATTAAACGTTCTTACATCAGTCTGTCTGAGCCACGGGGTCAAGGAGAGCAAGTAGTTAAGTCTGGAATCTAACCACTAGGGTTAGTAATAAACATTCCAACGGCACTCCCCAATACTCAAATTCTGTATCAAACACAAAACACTATTTATTTTCATAAAACAATGCCCATTTCCTTATAAATGTCCCATAACAAGATTTAATACTAAACACTGCATACATTGTCACTAGAATATCAACAAAACACTATCTCACTACCATTGTCGCATCAGTTACAGAAGACTCTTTCTATCTTATTAACACTGTCAAGATTTTTTAACACAAACAACTTGAAATGACTATACATGTAATTGCCAATAAAACTTGCAGGGGGTCTCCATCTTATCCTTTTCTAGAGTTTAAGATTTTTAAGAACTTTAAAGGATTAATAAGTTTGTTTTTGCCAGAGAAAAAAAACTAAGAAGAATTCAGACATAATACAATATCCACTTTTAGCCAATATTGATACCATGCCTGTA
>OZ012684.1:93916971-93970324 GCA_963942565.1 Maea johnstoni
TCTCTCTCTCTCTCTCTCTCTCTCTCTCTCTCTCTCTCTCTCTCATGGTATGATGGTATGAGAGGCCAAGGTCTGGAAGTACTCACACCTCGTTTACCTTCTGCTTAACCTTGTAATCAAACACAAGTGGGACGGCTCTGGTCAACTAATCATAGAAGCCCCTACATAGCAGCACATAGCAGGCCAGTACACAACTGGACTCCCTGAATCAACAGACTTATAACAGAAAGCCATTATTTGAAGCAGAGATTACAGGACCACCACAAACCTCCCTCTTAAGGCCTTGGTTTGCACTCTAAACTGATAATTCGAAATTGATTGTTTATTGATAGCCTTTATCTCCCAACAATTACAGAGCCTTTTTGATATATGAAGGACCCCTTGCATACAATCTAAACATTTTCTAATTCAACTTCTTAAAACTATGTCCAAAAACAACAGTGCATACATCACATCTTTAACCCCTATGTATGGAATGCCATTATCATACATTTCAAAATATTATGCTGAATCCATCTTGATCAGAACCAAGCATTTTGTATGCATCCTAAAATCAAATATATCAATTCACCCAAAATATCAGAGCCCTGTGCCAGGATATATAAATCAACCTACTTTTTAAAGCCTCGTCCCCATTGAGTGCCTTTTTGCTATTCAAATTCATTTTTATTTCATAAAAAATCTCCTAGCGGTCCTGTGCCATGTATATATTGGTGTGCGGATACTGGGACAAGGCATGAGGGGTCAGGGCTTGCACATGGAGAAGTAGTAAGCTCCCGCTCCGGGCTACAAATTCCTACGGTGGAGCAGACAGGGGCTGGATGCCAGCTCGGACATTGCACTTGTTCAGCAACCCAGCCTTGGCACTACTACCAGGCCAACAGGGCACTGATAAAGCACATGTGAGGGATGGGGGGAAACTAAACCACTAATCACTTGGCAACTGCACAGAGAGAGGGTTGAAGGGTTCGAAGATGGAATTTTGCTGATAGACACTTTCTCTGCCATATCAAGGTTAAAGTGTGACTAGTATATGCCATAGACTGTTTCTAAGTCACCATTGACTTTATCGCATGCCTTGAGTATGATTCGAACCTGGGACCTTCAGGAGTGGTGAGACAGCCAGCAGTTGGTGTTCAATGTGCTGGACTGCTCAGCTTTAAGGACAGCTTCTTTAACCCTTCTGCTGCTGAGGTTACTTACATCCAATGCACAGCATGCAAAAAAATATGAAAATTCTCTTTTAAACCCTGTCTTGTTGGTATTCATTGGAAAGCTCTTGCTTGGTACTATCAGATGAGTAACCATGTGCCATAGTTTCAGTCATTTCACAGCTTTTTGTCAACATTTCATGTCGAACAAATTAGCAACCAGCAGCGAAAGGGATTAGCCTTGAATAAGACCTAGAACAGAGTGTCAAATGTATTAATTTGATAAAAGAAACAATGATATCTGATATATATTCAATGGATGACATCCGAACACAAATAACATTGTTTCTAAATCATTCTAAGATGAAGAAGTATTGGGAGTAAGTTCAAAGACCTATGAGTACCTCTTGGGTATCTCTCAGAGTCATTTCTCCAATATATCAACTCTTTCAGAGGATGCCTTGTGAAGAATGCTGTAACAGGATCCCACATCAAGAAGTCTCGTTACTGCAACCAGGGAGAATGGATCTAAGTAATATACGTCCCTGTCGCAACCAATAAAGATGGGCTTGACCCATGATTACTAAAAGTTACTCCAGTAATTGTCATCTGGATCTGTGATACTTATGGCAATAACTTTGAAACTCAAAATGATTTACAACATATTTGAAGGAGAGTTATTGGTAACATTCTGCAACATTTCCCTATAATGCCTTAGCATGAAAGTTTTCATGAAAATTGCCTGGCTGCTGCAAGCATTAATGGGCTTAAACTTGTCATGACCTTTACCTAACTCACCCTCTCTTCTTTAAACTACTTAAACTCAACTGACAACAAGGCAGATATGATGCCAGGCTGCACTGACCAACAGTTCTCAGCAAAACACAGGGTCATTTAAGACCAATGGGCATACACAAAAAATGAAAACATCTCAAAAGGGTTTGCTTCTCACTTGTTCTCAGCATAACTAAAATTCATTTTAGAAAGTTCAATGGACATATTCAAGAACCGAGGACATCTGGCAACGCTGTATTCCTAGATAAACCAATATTTCCTTCGAATTCACATTACATAGGATTTATGTTCCAAGCCCATTAAAGAGAAATATAGAAAAATATTCAATAAGAAAGATACTGCGAAACCAGTAAGGAAAAAAATCATATATCACTTCAAATATTGCTTAAGGAAATTAAGCTTTCACATACTATATGATGATGCAAATTTCACACCCTAAAACCCTAGACTAAACAGTGTAGAATTCTTGATCTAAATAATGCATGCTTAATGTTTACATAATACCAAACACTGCCTGATTACATAACACATGGTCAGCTTCCTGCAGGTTCAGCTGATGGGTCTAGAGGAGGTATTTCTGTATTCAGCCTAGGGGTGTCACACAGCCATTGCTACATCACAGAGCTCTATATAATCACATGTTATCAACACATGTGATTTTAATGCAGCTTCTTTCATGCAACGATACAGGCCTTATTTCTGCTATTTGAAACACTGGCCTTCATACATGTACATGATTCTAGAAATGTGTATATGAGGAAAAAAAGAAAGTTTCCTCTCTAGTTAGGTCTCAAGGAGAATGAATCAATTGCTGCACATGACATATAATCACGCAGCTAAATTCAATTATTGTCATTGTAGCAGTAGTGCTGCAGCTGTCATTATCTAGTTGTTGTTGTTGTTGTTGTTGTAAGTGTATTACTTTTGTTATTGTTTTTGATCATGTACTTATTGTTGCTGTCACTGATGCTGTAACAGTTGTCGTTATTGTTTTTGAAGATTTGTTGTTAATTGGTAGTCATTGTTTTTTAGACACTGTAGAGTACAGGACAGTGTGCGTCCCTTCCTTACACATGCCTGGTGAATCACATCAAAGCCTTGCCGCGGCAGTGGATATAGTGGATGTCTATCCCAGGATGCCTCAGTTGGTGGCAGTTCCCACCACATGCTGTGTCTGTTGCTTTAGTTCTGCCTACTTTCCTCAAAGCCTGCGGGTAAAACACAACTATTCCCTGCACCCTAGGCACTCCAGCTTAAAAAGGGAACTGAGGGTTCTGCAATCAATACTAGAGATCCTGTTAAGTTTATATCCTTCAAGACAGGGTAAATTCTGTATGTAAAACAACAGAAGTGAAGGTACTGCAATCAATACTAGAGATCCTGTTGAAATCCTTCAAGACGGTAAATTCTGCACGTAAAACAACACGAGTGAGGGTTCAGCAATCACTAAAGGCGTAACCAGGAAAACAGGAACCTCATTAGTAAAAAGTAAAGCTTCCAATCCTACCTAAAACCTTTTAGAGTTAAGATATGGTTATACCCATGACAGGACTTGACTAGCAATCCTTGATGAGGATTGCTATTGGGCACCTACTATTTGTGACACTCAAATTCAAAACAACAGTCTGCCCCATCCAATGACACAAACATCTCATAACTGAGAATGGGAGGAAGTCTTAACAGCACTGTCATGATTACCTTATAGATAACCCTCAATGCCTTGACATGTATGTTTGAACACCTTTAGCAAATTCCTGCTCTCTAGATCACAGCATGTACTGAGAGTTTAAGGATGGACATACAGAACTAGATTATAGACCCATCTATAGATAAGTGAATCTACATAAAATCATTTATGTCAAGCCCCGCCATCAATCGAGGCCACAAGTGGTAGTGGTTAATTGGTACCGCAGAAAGGCAAGAGTAGAAAACGGGGGAAAGACCCTTTGAAGTCAAAATGTCCAGAAGACATTTTCATCCTTCCTGCTGTCAACCACACACCCACCTACACTCATCAGCACAGCTGCACTGAATCTTGGCTAATTGTTTCCAAGATCACTGAAACCCAGCCTGCTGGGGCTGGTGGTTGATTGTACCTAGAGGAATGTGGGTGGAATCATGATAACAAGTGAAGGGCAGCAGTCTTAAGGAGTTTGACTTTTAAATTTTGGTTATCATCACATTTTCAGCCTTACCAAGGCTAAAGTGCTAATAGTGGAGGAAACTGCAGTGCCCAGGGAGAACCACAAACTAACCCAGTCACTGGCAACTTGCACATGTTCTTCAATCTGTATTTATAATAGAACATGTGGCTGTTATAGTTGCAGACATGAACATCTATCTATAGACAACATGCTGGGAAAACAAAGAATGGGGACAGCGCAACCAAGATCGCTGTACATATTAAAGACATGTATTTTGTTAATGTATCTATATTGTATTTTCCATACATTCTCTGATATATTCAACCACATCCCATTTGAACAATTCTCTTCCCAATTAGAGGCCTCTATAGGATAAACGAATAGTGCAGAAATAGACCTAAATATCACAGGATGGGGTTTGTATTTTTGCACTGCGTCTATACATTACTCTTTGAGTGTGATTCATTCAGACCCCACATTAGTAAAATAATAGCATTGAAAGTGGCCCTGGAGGAGAGATATCTGATTTTGCTGAAGACACACACGTGTCCAGGACAGAGATCATGTGGAGTCTAGACTAACAGGCGCAGGGCATTCCTAGTCACATTTTACGACAACTTCTAGCATTTCTGGTATGGAAAAAAGCAGGTTTCCATAACGACGCCCATTTATTTTACTAGCAGGGAGCTGATAAAGCCATGTGGATGCCGCAGTAGCCAGCTTGCTGCGAGATAAGAGATAACACTGTTGATATACTCAATTCTCAACAAAAACTCTTCAGGCAAATTTTCAGGCTTAATTTCACCGAAATTTGTTAAACCTTGCCATCAACCAATTCATCTTCATTTATTGCATGTCAATGTCTGAAAGCTTTCTGCACTAAGCACTCTTTGAGGTGGTTTTCACCAAAAGACCAAGTCATGATGGTTAAACCAGGCGGTTCAGGATAGGTGTGGTCTCCGCCTTAACACTTTCGTGTTTCCACTTCTACTTAAATCCTCATCTGAATGCTTGCAGCCTTTCGAAAATAACTTGGCAATAGAGCGTAATAATTGAAGGAGATTTGTGGTCTCAGTACATAAGAATTTCCTCCTTCCAAAAGTTGCTTTTGTTTTGTCTATATCATCACAGCAGTCAGGCTTTATTGGCCTCTACAAGTAAATCTGGGTCTAAACAATTTAGTTTCAGCTTTCTCCCTGATCACTTATATTCTGGATCCACTACACTTTTAAAAACAAACTTGGAAATAAAAAATGTATTGACAGGACAACCCATAGAGTAACGTTTGTTGATTTCTGATTAACCTTTATCTTTTGAATATCTTAAGACAGATGCATTTTCACAAAAAAAAGTATATATATTGGTCTGGCTTTTTACTGACAGTATAGAAATAAATGAGTTAAACAAAAATCCTATGAAGTTTGAGAATCATGGAAAACATGCAAATAATAACTGCAGCACATTTAAATGAAAGTGTCAATACGACAGGCAATCTATGAACTTGGCAGTTGAAGCAGTAAAGAAGCCTGCTAATAAAACTGCTGGGTGGGAAAGGTGGCTTGGGGTTGTCTGAAGTTGTCTGGTTGTTTTGCAGCTGTGTGTGACACATGCTATCAACTACCCAGTCTAACAGGATAAGAGATAGTGAGAGGGATGTACTCTACATGTCCAGTGCTACTAACAGGCAGCTTAATCCTGGTGTGCCAACTAGCCACAGGAGACCATTGAAAATAAGCCCAAACAACAACAAATAGGTCTGGGGACATGCTTTCACAGCAAGCCTATCTCAGGACAGGATAGGGATAAGAGGAACACAACACACATCCAGATATATACCCCACATCATACACACACATATAAATATGTATATATATATATATATATATATATATATATATATATATATATATATATATATATATATATATATATATATATATATATATATATATACATATATATATATATATATATATATATATATATATATATATATATATATATATATATATATATATATATTTATATTAAAATCAATGACTACCATCACTCACAGACATGTAGATATTAATTACACACATGAGTTCCACTGATAACCGACTATTTCTATCATAAGGATGCCCCACTAGACAGATTCCCAGTACAGCAGCTGCTTATACAACCTATGTTTATATTGCATAAAAATACACACATGTATGTGTATCATCTAGTGCAAGTTCAACTCACTCTGATCCACTACCTTGTAGGAATCATCACTAGATTCTCAAATGCTAGAGGACTTTAAGTCAACATGTTTCAAACAATTCTGATAAGAAATAATCATCTGTTATTCAAAGACTTGGCCAGGACCTGTCCAGCCTTTTTCTTAGGACAAGCAGTTTCATGAAAAACTCCTTCGTAGACAGGCAACAATTTATATAAAAAATTTAAGTTTTTACTTATTTGGACTAATATCCTTATCTTTCCCTAACAAACAATCTTCTAAGACATGACTGAAGTGTAATTAGTCCTTTTTGAAACAATAGGTGATTACTTGTAGTTGGTATAAGGTTTGAAGAAGCTGGATAGCTAAATGTGGATGGGCAGACATTTTGTAAATGCTGTTTGGAACAGAAATTGTTGATGTCCTGGCTAAGATCTTGTTCAGAAGAAAAAGGGAATTGATATTTAGCATACTATGCGACCAATCATCTGTAAATAACTTCTATTAGAAAATGCATTATGAACAAACTGCTTCCACATAGAAATAATTCATAAGCATCAACAGAGCTTCCATTCAGCAAGCGCAGAGTTCTTTGTGTGTGCAGCAAGCTTTGTAGCAGGATTAAGGCGGCCTAATCCTTATGAAGTGTGAATTCACGTGGGCTAATAAAGGCATACACTGGCATTGATTAAATAACTCCCATTTATTAATACAAGGCAAGTTAATACAAATCCCAGCAAGGGGTCTAACCATAATTGGAGCAATGTGGCGGTGACCCACAAATCCTGCCAAAGACAGGTGGAATTTTATTCAATACTCTTGGCAAAACAGCTGTTTTTAGATATTAGAGATGATGCTCTGAAGGGTAATTGACTGCATGGTATGCCTATGGTAAAGGGATAATTAATTTGCAAAAACATTGAGAAAGTAATTTTTGATAATTATAATTTCCATGAGCACAGTATGCCCGAGTAATATTGCGCAATTATTGATATCAATGTGCAATGCGCTGGAGTCAGAAGTTCACACAACAGAAAGATAATCAGGGCAAATTTACATAAGAATGGACCTTAATTTCCTTTTTTTCTATTGATTGCAGATTATCTCGTTTCTCTCCACAGGGGTCCCTCATTATCAGTCCCCAGTCTCACCTGAGGACAGGTAGGTAATTAAT
The DNA here is from genome assembly GCA_963942565.1 of Maea johnstoni. Lineage (NCBI taxonomy): Eukaryota > Metazoa > Annelida > Polychaeta > Spionida > Magelonidae > Maea > Maea johnstoni. Next base: position 93,924,439 of record OZ012684.1, read on the forward strand.
ACATGGCGTGCCGCGCGCACATCCCAGAGGAAACGGACACTTTCCCTGTATGGCCCCCAGGTGTATGACTAATCCAAATTATCAGTCACCCACTTCCTATCTAGTTCACTGGGTAGGACACTACAGGTAATGTGTGGAATATTCATGTCCCCAGGCTAGGCATTATCAGCAAGCACACTGTTTCTTAAACCACTGCTACACAGTTGTGGTTTATAGCTGCAGCTCAAGTTTCCAAGCTCTTTTATCCTCAATGTCTTCTCAGTTGTAGATAAAATCATGTGCTTCTGCTCATGGAGTTGACAAGGCCTAATAGATGTTGAGTAAGACCAAACAGAGGTATATAAAACTAGTCGGAAGTTGACATACCTATATTGACACCAAAATGGAACAGGAAGTACCACTTAATTTATTAGGGCTCAACCTTAACTTAAAATCCACCAAATGAAAAAAAAATGTACCTGTCCTAGATAAAATGTACACTGGACAAGGGGGTACCATTGAATGTATCAAGCCTAATTAATTCATATATCTACTTTCTCTGTGGTGAAACAAAGTGGTTCATACCTGCCTTACTCAATATTAACATGTTCTAGATAGACTGAACTGAAACAGGAAGTACCTAAGATTGTAAGGGCCTCTACCTGAACTCATACCTTCTACCTACTCTGTGGTTGATACCTGACTCACTTGATATATATACCTGCCCTAGATAAACTGAACTGAAACAGGAAGTAGTACGGCTCAATATTTAACTGACCTTGATATATGTGTGCTAACCACTTTTCCTGCCATATTTAAGATAAATTGTGACTAGCCAGTGGTTTATGGTATTGGTGCAGCCCCTTACTCTCACCTTTTAAGGTAGAGCCATTCATTTAGACGTCAGGAAGCCCCTCTATCTCTTAAACTTACATCACTTCACTATTGGGGCAGACTAGAGCTGCACTCACGGAGGGAGATCAACTCATGAGCTCACCACCCATTTGACTCGGGAGCTCATGAGCTCACTGACATTCCAATTTTCCAAAGAAATACTTATTTTCCAGCCCAGCTATTAAGAACTAAATATTTCATTGCTGGAGATTTATTAACATTGCCATGTTTATTTAATTTCAAAACGGGCTAACGAGGTACAAAGGTCAGTATAACACTCAACACCGCTTAAATGTATACATTGGAGATTGTAAAGAAGACATGACAGCGATAAGCAGTTATGTATGTTAATAATGTGTGTTAGGTGCTCTGTGTTATGTTTGTGTTCCCAACATAGACGAGCTCACGATTTGAACATTTCAGCTCGAGCTCAGCGAGTTTGCCCTAGGGCTCGAGCCACTCGAGTTTGTGAGTGGTGAGTGCAGCTCTAGGGCAGACCCTTACTCTCATCTGTTAAGGTAACTAAGACCACTTGGCTATTAGGGCAGACCCTCTTACTGACCTCTCAAGCCCTCTATCACTGTGCCTTAGACCACCTGGGTATCGGGGTAGCCCCTCAAAGTCTCCTATCAGTACAGCCTCTCTCTTTAGGCTATTGAGGAGCCCCTCTACCTCTCTGCTACTTGATACCACACTGGGCGTGGCATGCAGGTGCCAAGCATTACTAGCATGTTTGGAGAAACTACAACTAAATGTTTCGTTGGTTACTCTAGACGCAGGGCAGTCAGTCGACCCACACCCCGGTGCTGACATTCTCCACCGTGTGTAACCCGCCTCCCTATCATCAGCTATAGATGCTCACGGCGCTGGTGTTGTGACGGGACTGCTTCTCTACAGCAGCTGGCAGGGCAGCAGCGTACAGGATAATAACATATCACGATCACAAGTCACAGGATGCTCCAAGCCTGCAGAGTGCTGTGTTTATACCTTGAGACATTCCCTCCTCGTACTTAGCCAATGCTGGCAGGGGCAAACAATGATATCATGTAAAAGGTTTACTATACCTACATCATTTATGATTCACTTCAAAGGATTTTCTTTCAGAATGGTAGTTCCATTTATTTTGCTTATTGAATGAGACAACTGTTTAATGATGGGGTATTAAATCCATGCAATCCCCTTTTTTTGAATTTTTATTTAAATTCTGTATGGCATTGGGGGCAACGATTTCTTGAAATAGAGTTGGTTTGAAAGATTGTGTCAGAGCATCAATTAGGCACCCTTGTTTAATGATGGGTCATAAAAATGGGCACATCTGCACCAGTTAAGTCTGCATAATGTAGTTGGTACTTCACCATTTGATTAAAGCAGAACGTTAAGCTTTTATTAATGACAGAATTGATTGGATGTTACAGCTAATTCAAGCTAACAATGAGCAAAGTGAATGGGTTTGTAAGTTTCAACTGTGTGCCTGTAAGAACTGGCTTGGTGGCTATTGGTGGTCAAGTCAAACACACCTGTCTACTTATAGAAATCTGGGTCAGTTTGTGGTTAGCAGTCACTGGGTGTGGAGAACTCGAACATAAGGGGAACTTAAGGGGAAATTGGTACATGGGACACTAGTAGTCTAAATAAGATGTAGAGATTGTGGTACTTGAGATATGATACCCCTGGGGAGCCTCACTACTCTGTGACCATGAAAACTTACTGGGCGACTGGCAGAACCTATGTGTATACTTTACAAGTGGACATGTAGAGGTCACACGTCTACCTTTAGGGTCTATCAATCTTTTGTACAGAGTGAATGGACTATACTCCTGAACTTGTACTATCGCTCATTGTTAGCTTGAATTAGCTATAAACCTTTATTATGATTACTAATAAATCCCACATTTAAGGAAAGTTTAATTACAATTAGTGACCTAATGATTGCTTGACAGTAACTTAAATAAATTCAGTTCCTTCCTTCAATCACCCTCCCTTACAATTGAGGAGGGGGGTGGTGATACCTTGCCTCTAGATCAAGTTAGGTTTGCAGCAAGCATCAAAATCATATTCCTTATATTCAGGTATAAGTAATGCAATTTGCTAGGCAGAAAACCAATGGTGTGAATATGGAGGTTAACAATTTTTTCATTATGATGTCCCATTTTAACATTTTTTCTGTACTTATTGCAACCCAAATTGCACCTTAGTAATGAGGGTTGAACCATGTCTGCCAGAGGGGCTAAGTCAACGAATTAGGTAAGCTCCTGTTCACATATTCCCTAATATTTCCTACACTGCACCTAGTCTTTCTCTTCAACCCATCATCTCAGAGACACATAGGATCATATTTTACCCTGTTTTTCTCTGTTTACAGTCTATTTGTAGCCAGCGACTAATCAGCTGTGTCTTGCTATCCTCCAGGCTCAAGACGGCTTGGCAGCAGCAGCCGCAGCAGCCCTCAGTTTGACTCAGTGACCCCTACCTCAAGGGCAACCAAGTATGGAGGTTTATGGGGAACAGAGGTAGATAGAACAACAGCCACAAGAAAACCCTTCAAATTCCTCGAAAAATTCTTATCTACATAGCTATAGGAGGTTTTGACAAATTTGAGTGTTAACCTATTCATGCCTGCTGTACCCAAAGACCTCACTTCCTCTAGGGAATATGAAATATACCTTTCAGATATAAGGCATGTTTAGGAAAATAGTTGTATTTTGAAAAAAATATTTCATGAAGAAATATTATTCAACATCAAAACCAACAACTTTTAGACAATTATTTGTTTTATACTGAAGTCATGGTGAACATATTAAGGATCCAGAAACTCTAGCCATGAATATGTTAATGCAAATAGGAGATACATCCATCCCCCCCCCCCCCCCCCCCCCCCCCCCCCAACACACACACACACACACAATCTGCATTCTATGCTGGAATTTTTCCAACTGTACATAATTTCTAAGATGCCTACCTGAGTCGGGTCCTCCGTCTGTACTCTTGAACTGTTGTAGTTTCTTCTCTAGTTTCTGCTGTCGGCGTCGCTTCATGACAGCTTCAGGGTTAGATATAGTCCGTGTGAAACTCGTCTCAGGGAGCTCATTATAAAGTTTCTCAGCCACCTCCGAACCTGGAGCTGGCTGCTTATTTTCCTTTTCTTTCAGTTTTTGTTCTTTTTCTTTTTTCTTTTTCTCTTTTTTCTCTCTTTTTGAGAGTTTTCTCTTGAAGCCGGACATAGCTTGTTCATTTTCATAATCATCCCCAGTGGTGAGCTGAAACATAATAAAATCAAGATATTTGAAGCCTTTCAAAGATCTCATTTTCAGTCAACAACCAAAGTAAAAAAAATTAAGAGTATGGTCTGAGCACAACAAACATGTCTTAAAAAAATATTATGGCTTAATCTAAAAATAAAATTATGTGTGTTTGTATTGACTCGCCATTGACTTCTGAATACTGGTTCAACCTTGAGCATTTTTTCCCCATATACATCAATGTCTGTATATTAGTATAGTACTTACCGGGGCAGTTTTATCGTCCACTCTTTTGAGAAGGAACCTTCCTTCCCTGTCATCTTTTCCCCAGTTTAGTTGCACAATAAGTGGTTTCTCCTCTTCATTTAACTTTCTTTCATCTGAAATGATCAAAAAACAAATGAATTAAGAACAATGAACTAATAGTAATTCATATTTAAACACAGGAGATAAATACTTCTCTGGTACTGGAAGACATGGTGAATATAACATTTGGTGATCCCTGAGTTATACCCTAAGAAATTAGACAAATTCTTGTCACTTTTGCTCATCACTGTTTTATTGTGTCTGGCATCACTTGGCATTATGCTACTCTAGCATCATGATTCTTACAGACATCATATAAGTAACATAAATACTGGGAAATACGGCAAGAAATGGAAATAGTGTATCCTCAAAAATGGTAAATTTGGTAAATACTTAATGGCAAGAAATGGAATTGGTGTACCCTCAAAAATGGGTAAACCCTGAGAAAAAATTGGTAAATACTTGCACCTATGGTTATCACAATACTTAAATACTCGTGAGTCAGGCACCACCTTAATCATACTGCAACTCTAGCATCCTGATCACCAGAGACAAAACAAGTTAGTGGGTAACAAATTGTCAACAACATGACATCTGCTACGCTTCAAATGAGTCAGCCTTCACAATATTGATAAATATGACACCCTGACACGTCCCTCCTCAATCAACTAGCATTAGCTTGGTGCTTATCTTCAAGATGTGGATATGTGTCTTATCCACACAAACACACACACACACACGCACACAACTACACACATATACAACTAGACAACTAGCACACCGCACACCGCTATTGAGAGTAGCTTGGAGAGAATAGTATTGTGGGTAGGATCTAAGTTGAGTTCGGGATCATCGTCGTTTTTTTTTCAGAGGATTAATCGGTTAGCTTTTTATTTATTAATCAATCATAATCAATTATTATCAGTGGGTGTTACATAATAAAATATTAGTGCTGATCAATCATTTTGTGAGCACCATCGACCGTATAATAGAAGTATCGATTAATCACTCCACCACTAGATTTAAGCAATGACAAGAAGACTAGCTTTTCCATGCTAATAGTAGCATTTAAGTAATAGCAATAAAAGTGCACTAGACAACCGTAACCTTCTAACACTAAGAACTGAGAGTTGCAAAGCATGTAATTACAGCCTTATTTCAAACCCTTAGAAATAAAGAATGGTAACAAGAGTAGCTTATTCAGGCTTTACAAGGAATAAAATCATATAGGCAAAAACACCCAAAACAGTTTTTCTTTCAAACCCTAACATGTAATAGAAATAAACAAGATTGGTATCTTCACATAAGCACCACAAGGACTGAGGACTATATAAGCTATATAAGGACTTAACCATTATGCTGCTGGTGACTAATATCACACAAAATGATGCAATGAATTTCCAATGAACACCAACACGACAGGGCTTAGATGGTTCTCAAAGATCTGTGCATCATTGTGCTTTGGATGAAAGTAGCCTTTGCATTGGAGGGGTTAAAAATAGTTGCAAAAGTGCCTTAAAAATACTTGTTTTCAACCCCTGAAAGGCGATAATTGAAAACGAGGCAAAGTTGATGCTGAGTTAGGAATCATATCATCCACTCCAGAAGTAGGCTGCTATGGACAGGAGATGGTTCATACACCTTATGTGTGTTTGTATTGACATGTGCTCATCGCAGGCTATCAGCTGTATAAACAACCATCAACACCTTCAGTTCAAGCCTGGAACTGAAGTACCCTAGTATCAATGTCTTATATAAGCCTTTGCTAGTATCAACTGGTATCCATTTTTCTCATCAGGGGCCTGGTATAGAGTAAAGGTATTCGGTTTATAGTCTTGTATCCACCGAAGTGCTCACTTCGAGTAATATCCAGGGATTGACTGTAACTTGTTACAAAGGTAAGGGGTCAGCACGCTTTGAACCTAAGTCCCCCCCCCCCCCCCCATACACAGCTACATCATTTTTTTCATCACCTACCTGGGACACTTTAACTTGCAAGGACTGACATAATTTGCTCTAAATATTAAGGGCTCATAAATGAATGTCAAGAGACTACCTGGTAGCAAACTGTGCCCAAATCATCAAAATATTATTAACCTCAGGCACAATCCTTGAAAAATGAATTTCCTAATGTCTTTGTGAAATACATGTCTGTTAGGAAATACATAGAACTAAATATCTGCCTAAAATTAATCACTCGTGCTTAACTTTTTTTTAATAAAACAAACAAATCAAACTACTCACTTGCCTGTTAAAACTTGTAAGTTGTATTTGTTTTAAGCTAGTCATTACAAATAAAAGAGTACCAAAAGCCTAGAAATATATACTCAAGTAGTTTCGTAGAATTCCTAAGTGAAATCGCAAACTAAAAAGTTAATTTGTATTTCGTTTTCTTTGTTTTCACACGCCAAGTTGGAAAATCTTGGTATCTAGAAGCTGTAGCATTAACTGACTTGCCATGACCTAGACAAATGCTACATCATTAAACGTTCTTACATCAGTCTGTCTGAGCCACGGGGTCAAGGAGAGCAAGTAGTTAAGTCTGGAATCTAACCACTAGGGTTAGTAATAAACATTCCAACGGCACTCCCCAATACTCAAAATCTGTATCAAATACAAAACACTATTTATTTTCATAAAACATGGTCCATTTCCTTATAAATGTCCCATAACAAGATTTAATACTAAACACTGCATTACATTGTCATTAGAATATCAACAAAACACAGTCAATAAGTCGTGGAGCACAGCAATTTTTGGTGACCATGGTTCAATAATAGCTATGAATATTGTCACCTAGTGGCCCTACTATATTAGACCTTATTGCAATAGTTAGGACCAAGACCAATCTATAGATAGTATTACTAAATAGAGTTCACTGGTCTTAAATACAATTTGTATAAAAATAATTCAAGTAAAAAATATAAGCTCAATTTGTCCTGTTTTGCGAATATTTCTCAGAAAAAAACAGTGTCTTAAGTTTTTGGTTTGTCGCATGTTTTCAAGCCCCTGTTGCACGCTGGTGCCACAATGTGCCAGTTGGACACCCCTGTTCCTGAGTAAGTTACAGTTAAAGTTGCAATGTGTATGTACTCCCTCTCACAGGGGTCTTTAACAACACGAGGTGATCTGTCAAACATTTACTTACACTTCAATATCCTTTAACAAAACCCTTTATGCATCTTGAGACACAGAGTAAATAAAAGACAACAAGTGTCTGTCTGAACAATGGGAAGACCAGGTACTGTAGTAGAGGGCAGGTTCAGCCAGGACACAGTTAAAGGAGAAGTTTCATACATTCCTAAGCAATATCTGAGGCCTTATTCCAGGTTTAAATATACCCCCCGAACCTTTCATCTCAATATAAATCCCATGGCAGTGTATATGGACATTATGCTCTATTTCATCTTAGTGAACACATGTTTCTGGCTGTAATCTGAGTATATTGCATATTGCGGTCTCCCTTGAAAATATAGGACACCCCAAAGATTTAGAATTGCCAATTTTGGCCACCTATTTTTTTTAATCCTGGCTAAGACCCTGGGTACAGTACCCTATTAGTGGGCATGCTCAGGTAAGGACATGGCGAGGGAGAGGCTTCATACAGTAAGCGACAGGAGAGAGCCAAGCTACTGGTTAAAATAAACCCCACACATTGCAGATCTGTCTGCCTCTCTGAACAATGGGCAGGCTCACCCAGTTCTTGATGGCGAGAGGCTTTACACAACCCTACACTAAGAGGTGGGAGAGAGCCAAGCTATGGTTTAAATAAACCCCAAACATTGCATCTGTCTGGTTGTGATGAGAACCAGACTGTGGCAGTATCAACAGCAGCCTCCGCATCTTCTGACTCATCTCCCAGACCCCCAGCACCTCAGCCTTATGTTGCTACCAGAGCCGACACTAACTGGAAATATCAAACACCTAGCCACAATATATATATCTGTGTGTATGTGTGTGTATCGATCGATCGATCGATCGAGAGAGAGAGAGAGAGAGAGAGAGAGAGAGAGAGAGAGAGAGAGAGAGAGAGAGAGAGAGAGAGAGAGAGAGAGAGAGAGAGAGAGAGAGAGAGAGAGAGAGAGAGAGAGAGAGAGACAGAGAGAGAGAGAGAGAGAGAGAGACAGAGAGAGACAGAGAGAGACAGAGAGAGACAGAGAGAGACAGAGACAGAGACAGAGAGAGATAGAGATAGAGACAGAGAGAGAGAGAGAGAGATACAGACAGAGATACAGAGAGAGAGAGAGATAAAGTGAACCCAATGGAACTAGCTCCTCATTACTAAGGTAATCAATGGTTCAATACCCTGTCTGGTTATTACAGGGACTATTGATTTCCCTACAGATCTCTGACATGAGTGACAAGCATAATCTATACACCTTGAATGGCAGCTGTCACTCTTGCTTACATGCAGTCTGTGTGCAACCTCATAAAGACACAGGTCCTCATCCAGTCATCAAATGATGGACCGCCAATTGGTGCAATACCAAAAATATAATATTACAATTTGGTTCTAAGTTCAAGGTTTTAATAAAATAACCATTAACTTACTAATCACAGTCATCCGTCATCATAAATCATCGAAGGCTATACTGTGCAAAGCCCATCGGGTTTAACACTAACTCAGACATCCAACAGCTGTGAACTCCAATTTTTACCAGTCATATGGAATTTCATCTTGTCCTTATTGCGCTTTTATTTCATTTCCAGTCAATTCCAGTTGTGCTTCAACAATGACAAAGGACCACTTTTTGGCAAAATTGTTATGGCCCTGAATGACATTTGTGTGTCAAAGTGCCTTTAAACACTCAGTAACTCACTCAATACCTTTGAAAATAAGTTTGGAATCAATCCCTAGTCATCCTCAAAGAGATTGAGAAAATGTACTGGACTTTCAGAAAAATCACTCACTGACCCAATAACTGGAGCCAGTAAGAATAAAAATATGAAACGTATGGGCAATACAAAATGATGTAAAAATAACTGGAAAATGACTGAAACCCTGGCACATGGCTACTCAGTGAGACTTATCCAATGAATACCAACATGACAGGGTTTAGATGGTTTTCAAAAGTCTTTGTATCCTTGTGCTTTAGTCGAATGTAGCCTCAGCATTGGAAGGGTTAAAGCTCTGAATGATAGCCTAGGACATTACAAACCATGCATATTTACATATTAAATACAAAGTTCTGCTTACCTCCATTCACATGTACTTCATATAAGAAGTACTCCGGCAATGACAACATACGCATGTCTGGACGGAATTTTTCGATGAGGGTGTCAAGCACATCTTTTGTTGTGGCCTCGTTTGACACACGGATACATTTAGTGGCGACTTTAGATCCATCATCTTGGTAGAAAAATCTCATAACACCATGGAATTCCAACTCCTGAAATAAAAAGAGACATTTTTAAGAGAGTTATCATTAATATAAATGACTACGATCATAAGATTTTGACGTAAAATGCTTGCAGATATGAGGATGTTTTAGTGGTGATCCACCTTAATGAGTTAATCCCTCATAGAAAAACTGACAAACAGTGACGGTTATTGTTTGGCAAATAATTTGGCACTCAAAATGTAAAAACAAATCAATACATTATCCAAGTAAGCCATTTCAGCACGGCTTAAAGTTGGAAAAGTCCAATAACTGTTTTACCATTTATTACTGGCTAATTTTACTCATTTAATAAGTACCCCTTGACTTCAAATATTGAAAATATAAAATCAGATACATTTGATAAATCAGTTTTTGTAATTGCTGTATCTTATCATAACTAAATAGCTGTGAGAACCAAATATTGTGTGTATTTTGGCACCAATGTTCATCTTTGTGATAAGGAACTGTATATCTTTCATGGCTTAATGTGACAATCAGTGACATGTTTGTGTAATAGTGTATCACACCATTGAGTCCCCTCATTAGTGTGAAGGGATATGTTGAGTTGATTATCTGGCTGTGTGTTTTGACAAGATGTAGCTGTTATCAGACTCAGCCCCTAACAACTTGTTAGTACTCCAAATAAACCCTGTGCTAGGTACCATCCCTTGTTCCATGGCCCGGACCAATTATCTCAGTGTTAGTGCTGGGTCACACTATACTTACAGATCACCAATTATACTCCCATTCTGCTGTGGCAGGGGAACCCATCCTCAACCCTCAGGTCAACAAAGATCTCCCTTACACAGCAGCGTATATTCAGGTTTATAAACAGAGATATCCCAATCAGATACAGTAAGAGAGAATTTCACTCTAGAACAATGGCTGGTGGGTGAATGACCACCTCCATGCATACTGATTCCACCAAAGATGCAATGGAGGACGGTCAAAGTGTTCATATATACCTAGAGTTTCTTCACATCCAGTATAATTAGAGTTAAAATTCTAGATACAACATTTGATTATTACTAGAGTATGTTTGATGACATGGGCCAAATATGAATGATATTTTGCACATTTTGAGGGAATATGCAGAACCAATGTAGCACTGCATCAGTTAGCCTCTTAACTCTTAAAACATTAAATATAACATCATATAAGTTTCAACTCACTGTGGACATAAGTTAGATGCAAAACAACTAATGAAGAAAAAGGTTTAAGATTGTTAACAGAATATGTTGCTGTCTATCAGGCCAAATAGTATGCCCAGAATAGTCCATTATTCACCCGTTTTGAATGACCAGTTTCAAAATCCTCACCTATGCCCTGCATGCCGTGAATGGTCATATCAAAACTGAAGTTACTATGACCTATATGACTGTTACTAAGACTGTTCTGGCCTCTGTACAATATGCTAGCTTGCTAAGCCAGAGAATGTTGTCCACATGTTAAAGTATACACCATAAATCCAGCACCTACTTCAAGGATGGGGCATTACTTAATGGATAGATGTCATCATATGAAAGACATTTCCGCAATCAGAGAGTTTTCTATCTGGGTAAAAGAACCGACATCAAGTGTACATATAACATATGATAAGGACTAGGTCACATTCATGTTTTTCACCTCAGGCAAAATGGACATTCCTGCCCCTGACCCTTGGACCTGGGATTTTGATGCTATTTATTCTGGCCATCCCTCGGCTTATGAGTTAAAGAGAGAATGATGCCTGTAAGTGGGGACACCACATGGAACTGGGGAAACGCTTGTAGCAACAGCTGTCCCAAACATTTGGTTGCGATAAGTCATCCCAGTAAACTGTCTAAATACCACTTAATCTTATTGGGAAAAAGATCCCTGGCACTGTCAACCTAAGTGTTTAAGTACGGGCTGAGCCAGACCTCCCAGTCCGCCACTGGGGATTAGTGAAATCAGGCTTAAGCATGTAATACCATGGAATGTTCCCAGGGCCGTTCATTCCACTACAAAGTACATGTAGTACAGGGCAGTGTACAGCAGTGCAACCGCTCTTTGAAGGTACAAGTGTTTGCCAGGGTCATAAATTCAGGCTATGTGGTACACCCAGGGTACATGATTCTGTACTCACTGGGAGCTGGGCTGGGGGTGGAGTGGCCATAACAGATAAGGGGAAGCATACATACTCAAGTGCTCAGGGGAACAATAGCCATGATGACTATGTTCAAGATAAGCACTGTGGTGGATAGATGATGATGATGATGATGATGATGATGATGATGATGATGATGGTGATGATGATGATGATGATGATGATGATGGTGGTGGTGACAAGTGATGATGATGATGACTACAATGGACATAGTGAGGATGACAATAATATAATGATGATGGTTACAATGCTGATGATGATGATGGTGGTGGTGGTGATGATGATGATAAACATTTATCCTTAGTATAAAATGCTCTAGTAAGTCTGTTAGCAGATCAACAAATATGATTAGGGCCTTGAAAAACTAATGCATTTGGAGTTTTAAAGCATTCATTAGTTAATTAATACTTGAAGAGTTGAAGTTCAAGGGTTCCAAAATAATGGCCACATCATATCATGATTAAGACAATGAGCATATCAGACGTAAGTCATTCCTGTGAATGTAAGCTGTGAATGGGATTGTTTGCTACATAACAGTGTTTTAGTGCACTTCACTAGAATGTGAACATTCCTTTACCCTAACCAAGGTCAACCATGCCTTAGAGGCAGTTTAGAGGTACTGTACATTGTTCTTACAACATACACAATTATATATTGTTGTAGCAAGTACACAGTAGTTTCACTGGAGCTAACATACAATGGCGACCATAATGTGTTAGATCTCTTTACTTCCGTTAAATTATTACTTTCAAACCAACTCGCTTCACACATGGTTTAAAATTGATAACACTTTCTCTGGTCTAAGGCCTGGAATTTTTTTTTTGTTTTCTGTACATAAAAATACTTATAGTGAAGGTAGGTCAGTAAAACTATTATTATTATTTTTTTTTTTGGTCAAAAATGTGTGTTTTATGCATGTTTTATATTGATTGTGAGTTGGGAGGGTGGAAAAACTTAAGGGTAGGGATTTTTTGAATAAAAACTTGTTACCTCCAGGATAGGGTTACAGGAAACAAGCAACTTTTTTTTAGGCCTAACCTGTATGTAAGAAACTTCTGCACTCTAATAACTCAAACCAGTGCAGAGGCATGACCAGTCATAGTTCATTGTGACAACACATTGACACTGCATGAGCACCACAGAGCCATATGCAATAGTTCCTCCTGGGCCAATTGAGATAAGATATTGCAAACAGTTGCACAAACATGCACTGTGAGTATAAACTGAAGGCCTCAAGTTATTCATATCTGCCTAGTAAGTGGTAAATGGAGAAAGTGTGAAGATCTGCTAATATTATAAACTGTACGTAACTTCTACTATGAGTGTGTAAGGACATTCCTGAGTATGAACAGAACACAGCAATAAGCTCATCTCTTCCTCCTAGACGTTACTACCTTTAGTAGTTAACAATAGGAAGTGTAAAGATCTGCTATTATAAACTGTACGTAACTTCTACTATGAGTGCACAAAGACATTTCTGAGAGTATGAATAGAACACAGCAATAAGCTCATCTCTTCCTCCTAGACGTTACTACCTTTAGTAGTTAACAATAGGAAGTGTAAAGATCTGCTATTATAAACTGTACGTAACTTCTACTATGAGTGCACAAAGACATTTCTGAGAGTATGAATAGAACACAGCAATAAGCTCATCTTTTCCTCCTAGACGTTACTACCTATAGTAGTTAACAATAGGAAGTGGGAAGGTGTGAAGTTCTTAGAGTGTGTTAAGAGGTGTTCATGAACAGAACACAATGATAAGTTCTTCATGTCTGCCTAACCTGCACTAGTGGTGCCCAGCAAGTAACAAACTAGTGTGATTGTCTACTAACTCCAAATACAGTTATGGTGAGACATGATTCCTGAAGGAAGAAACTGAACATGGGGATAAGCCCTTCAGAAAAGTGCTTCATTGGTGTCTCTATATATATCATTAGATACTAATAAATAGAACTTTGCAGAGAATAAGAAGTGTGATATTCTTCCAACCCTGTAGCAACTAAGAACATATTTAGACAGCCCCGAGAATATGTACTGAACACAGGATTTTGACAGGAATCTTAGCTCATTATATGCTTCTAGTAATATAAAGGCCAACCAAAGGAAGAGCATGAGCTCAACAGAGATTTCTTTTCTCTGCGTAGTAGTAGTAGTGGCTAGTTTTAAGTGATTAAGAATAGGAAGAGTGAGGTCCTGACTCCATTAGGAGTGTGTCTAGGCATTCCTTGCATACCCCAGCGGCACACTCAACAACCACAACACTGTGTCTGACCTGATAACAATAGAAATCAGATGAGGATATCCCTCCCTACCAGTGTGAGGAGGAGCACACTCCGCTGCCGGCCTGAAGCACTTCATCTGCTCAGATACACTGACATGTAGCCCAGTGCATGACTTGGCCACTAATAAGACTTCCCAACACTCTAGATACCATTTATAAGCTATGCTGGGCTACAGAGTAGAGATGATAACAACAACCACACAACTACAGCAACTCTTTGATTTTGACCTGCAAGAAAGCATCAAATAACATCCTGACCTCACTTTTTCTACTTTCACATTGTCTTTTAAAAGTAATAGCAGACAGGATAATCAAGGATGAAAGCCAAAGTTTGCACACAAAAACTTACTGGCACTTAAGATCTCATTATCACAATGGATATCTCTAAGAACAATGTAAGACTGCAACATTTGCTTCTATGATAAAGACATCTAATGATCATGTGTACGATCTCTGACCAGTATACTACCATATGAATATGCAATTGCCATGAAAGAATCAACTGAGTGAGAGAGTATATAACATTAAACACATATAGACTGATTGTCATCGCATACAAATAGAACAACAGCCACTACAAAACATTCACGTATCTAAGGCAGCAGGCAATTCATGGAAAGGATAGGTTGTCTTATAAACACCTGCTTTGCAGAACAGAGGGAAAAAACAGTCCCTGTTAGAACTAGGGCTGTTATATCCAGGTCACTCAGATCCCTATGCTTTAAACTTTCAGGTGCCATAAACAGTTATATAGGGCACATTATAAATGATCACTTGACAGCAGGAGAAACTGATCAAACACTATCACGCTATCAGCGTATCAGTTCAGTAAAAAGTCAGAGCTGCAGCAAGTCAAGTACTTGTCAGGCAACAGCTCCCTAGCGTACCTACATGATTTACGTACCTGTAGACTCACAAACCACACTATGACTAACAAATGATTTTTTTTACGTTGCTTTCAACAGCTTAGGTTATGTCGCCACAAGATGGAGACCCTAAATCGTGAAGAAATTTGCTTCTCTTTACAAACAGTTCCTAGGGGTCTTTCAGTTGCCCTCCACAATGCTGTACATCTATATAGCGACCAGATGGAACCATATGTTGGCATAGATCTTTAGAAATCTGATAGTACTATTACTATAGATCCTACATTAGTAGGTATTGACAACTCTGGGAAGATGTAACTTTTCAGGGACAATAAACGCTAGCTAGTCTACTACCCGCTCAACCACATAGGGCAGTGACTCCAGGTAGGTGGAAGGTCTGCTGCACACAGGTGTATTGAATACCATCAGGTACTGTTGTCATGGCAGGCCATCTGATCCAACGCCAATGTTTAGACTTAATCCCTACATGTATATCATAGGGTGCACTGTTTGAGCAACTGTCATTCCAGGTGGAGCCTCAAGTTTATATCACTGTAACCCTGTATGTGAGGTCAACTCAAAGCCTATCAATTTACCTTCCCAGTCAGGAGTATACCGCAGCAACTAGGGCTCGAAATGTACACATTTCTATCGGTGCTCCGAGCATGCCAGTCAAGTATTTGCCATAGTGGCTCAAAAATAATGATCATATTTTAAATCCATTCACACTTGAGCATACTCATAGTCTGATCCACATATGGAGATGGCTCCATTACTAAATAATGCAAAATTTTAAGGGAATAATAAATGAATTATATATTTCATTGCTCCCTTTGGGTTGAACTATCATTTAGTATATAATAATGTATAATATACACACATGGAAACAGTAAACATATTTAAGTTAAGTATCTTTTTTATGAAATATTACATCACATAAATTGATAGTTAATTAAAGTGTATGCTTTCCAATATTTAGCACTGGTTGTGATGGTCTACAAATGCCCTATAATAATAACTACTGACTACTAATCAAATGCAGGAAAGCAGTCAGAAAATTTATTGAATTAAATTCAACATTGAAGTCATGTCAAACTTCTAGTATGATATAGGCCACAGCATTTTACAGTAGTCTTCAGACATTCTAACCCATATTATATTCCTTGTATAATGTAAGCATCAGACTGAATTTCAATTTTTGCAAAAAAAAGAGTGAGTGACGAGGGATAATACACAGACCAGCCTGGCAGCTGTGTCATGATGGATGTGTTTAACTGAACAAATAAACTATGACAAGATCAATCTGTCCCCTTCCTAGTTAACACAGCAGGCCTGCTACTGCCAGCCTGCTAGGCTAGCTAGGGTTCAGGGGACACCACAGCAAGCCAGACAACTCAACACTCAACTATCATCAAGTAAAGGTCAATGAGTTTCATTAATATTGGGTTACAAGCATCCAGGAAAATACTGAATTAAACTTAAGTAAATCTTAAGAACGCAACAGCATTCCCCCATCCTGCACACAGACACATGCATACACACAAAGGTACACAAACACGCACACACATTGTTTTTATATATATATATATATATATATATATATATATATATATATATATATATATATATATATATATATATATATATATATATATATATATATATATCGGTCATTCTATAATTGCGGGACATTTTACGTCACTCACCTACACTTAACTGTGTTTCATAAATATTAAAACAATTTTCTTTTTTTTCAGGGATGTTTACCTTTATTAGATCATTGCTTTACATACTACAGGTTATTTCTATAATAATTTTGGGAACTAGTCATCCATTCAAGCTCAAACATGTTTGACATTCTGCCTTTCCCACTTGTCGCAACGTACATGCGGGAAACAATGAAGCTAAAAAAGGATTATACCTTGACTTTTGGAATTGATTTTTTAGAGCAAAATGAGTTAAATGTCATGCTATGATTACCTTTGAATTCTCAAAAATAAATAATTTCACCTAAATATGAGAAAAAAAGTGCTTTTTAGGTGTGTCGCTAAGTTCTGTGTCCACTCTGTTACCATACACTATTTCAACATGAATAACTAGCTTCTCCCTATTTTAGTGTCACATATGATTAATAGAGGGTAGCTCCATGCATTTCAGACTTACATGGCTGACCTACATTAAGCAGACAACTTCATTTGGTCATTTATGAAAGAAATCTTAGTGAGAACCCTTGTGGTACCCATTTGAGTGTCCACTCTGTTACTTGAATATATATAGAATTACTAGAATGAGAAATCTAAAAAGATTGCCTATAGAAAACTTGTAAAATGGGGATTCAAGCTGAGTCATGCCACATGCAAAAAGTGAAGTGTGACAAAACTTATGACCTACTTTTTTAGAAATCTGTCCACCCTGTTACTGTCCACTCTGTTACTAAAATAGTAACAGGGTGGACTGAGCAGGGAAACAGAGTGGGCAATCTCAAACTTAAATCAAGGATTCCATGAAAAAAGTTACAATAACAGTAAAACAAGAGATGAGAGGAACTATTGGAGATCTCCTTGATGAATGCCATTCCCAGCTAGGGCGGTTCAAACCCCATTATTACAACATCAGACATCAGTATAAGTTTTATCGTACTTTGAAACGAAACATGATGTCAAATGAGTGTCTCATGCACATTGATTTCTCTGAATATTATGTGTGTAAAATGCAGAATGAAGTTCTAAGTGCACACTTTGGGGCCTCCAAGAAACAGATCAGCCTTCATACAGGTGTTTACTATGTAGGGCATGATGGTGAAGCCAACACATTTTGCACTATTTCTGAAAGCCTTCAGCATGGTCCTGCTGCAATATGGGCTCATCTTGACACTGTGCTTAATCTAATCCAAAACAAGCATCCAGAAATTGATACCATCCACTATTTTAGTGATGGGCCATGTACCCAATATAAACAAAAAGCAAATGTCTTCCTGTTCACACACAGAGTCTCAAAGGGGTATGACATTTGGAACCTGGAACTTTTTTGAGAGTGGTCATAGGAAAGGAGTCCCTGATGGGGTGGGTGCCACCATTAGGTGAATGTCTGACCGCATTGTTCACCAAGGAAGTGACTGCAAAGATGCCACTGATGTGTATACAAACTTGAAAAGTGCCTACAGCAAAGTTCAACTCTACCTTGTACCAGCAGAGGTCATTGAAATTTCAACTCAAGCCATGTTGTCAATGGTTGACCTGAAGACTGTCCCAGTTGGTAATCAAATTATGATATTATAGCAGAATATATTTCATCTCCAGAGACACTTACAGGTCGAAACTACCAATTAGATCCAACAATAATGGCAGAGGTTGAAAGTGCACTTTAGATTGTGCAAATCTTTATCAGGCCAGACCAAATTGATTCATTACATGAAAAGAAAGTCTAGCCTAGTCAATGTAAAATAAGTCTTTGAAATGTTTTCCTGATATGTCTGTTACTGGGAGCATTTCTGTTTCTTCTGCTATTCAGTGACCTTTGGCCTGTATTGACCTGTTAGATTTAAGATGTTTTAGCCAGTTTCTTAGAGTAAGGTGCTTTATGCTAATGTTAGAAGCTGTCCACTCAGAAATGTCCACCCTGTTATGTAACAGAGTGGACGTAATGTAACAGAGTGGACGTAACAGGGTGGACACCCTTTTTTCTTTGTTTGCCATTTTATTTCCCAAACAAACAGGCAAGATTGGTGGAAAGTTGGGAAATGTTCCATTTCAATCCTCCCATTATTACAAAGGACTTTCACTGGAAACTTGAAACAGTCCCATTGCCATCATATATGTGTTAAGACATTTCTTTTTCATGCCAGCGGTTAACAAAGAAGAAGTTTTCAGCTTCTTGGAATACAAAAACTGTAAAAGCAAGCATATGTATCATTATGATTACATTCAGACATTTATGTTGTGTTGCTCATATTCTTGAAACTCTTTCTGAAGTACCTGCAACATTTCATGATTTGTAAGTAACAGAGTGGACAGTATTTTGCCAAAGGTGATACAAAAACATATTTTTTATCAAGAAATAATGATCAACAACCTGTACCAGCTTTTTTTCCTTGACTGTAGGAATGTCAGTCACTGTATTTTTCAAATAAATGTTTGTTAAATTTACATGAGATTGTCATTTTCGATCTACCCCAAAATGTACCGCAATTATAGAATGACCGATATATATATACACACATACATATATATACATACATGTATATTAGGGTTTTTAACTTAGTGTTAATTTATAATAAGTACAAAACGTTTTTCAGATACTAAACAGATATGTACATTAGAGAAGTACTTGGTTCCATGAACCTCCCAGTTTGAGCTGACCCAATTAGAGAAATTCTTGAGAAGAATGAGTCAACATTCCATCATCACATATCTAGGAATCATTGATCCACTTGCAGCATTGTAGAGCTGGGGGAGGTGACATACAGTGATACAGCACTGCCTGCACACAACACCCACACACAAATGCTACTCTCTCATTAGTCACCAGTACATACTTTCACTCATGAGTACCTGCTAGTGCCTAGGTTGTGTATCTAAGAGTTCTGTATGTATGATGTAATGCATGAGTAGCAGAATCATACATATGTTTGAGAGAGAGGCATGATTAGAAAGGGCTCTAGTTTAGACATACTATCAAATCTCTTCTTAGATCAATTAAATGAACATACAGTACAGGCCGCAGCCAATTAACTAGGTAAAAACAGGCAACTATAACAATTATTTCAATCTACACAAATATGCAATTACATTGCATAGTAGAGGATAACATGTATTAGGACCCTATCCTATAATCCATACATTAAAGCAAGTTATAGAGGACACTTATGCCCTAGTTTTGAATTGCCTATATAGGTTAATTTCTGAACACTTATACTAGTCTCGAGCATGCAAGCACCTATATAACACAACCTAACTTATTATTCAACTCCTCTATTTATACACAACACCACACTCCCACGTGCACTCCCAGTCATTAAACTACCATTATACTTAATATAAAGGACTATTTACTAACTCTGTATTATGTACACAAACAGGCCCTCCTAAGTGTATGAATACCGGCCCAGAATAGGGCACTAATTACCCCTGCTGTGGAGTTGTAATTGGTCCTCGTGAGCTGGGCACACTTGTGGTGCAGTGGGCCACCAGGGCGAGGCTGAGCAGGTACACTAGGTCCTGTGTGTACTTACTGCTTACCCTTGCTCTGTGATGGCATACAACACATGTGTTTACAAGTTACATACCCTACAGCTATTCATACATACAATGAAATATGTATGGAAGGCTATTTATATTGGTAATATAGTCAATAAATATGTGTTTCTATTCAAGTAGTGGTCAGCAGTGCTAACCCTCAAATATCAATAATGATTATACTTAACAATCCCAGTGCTAACGAATATATATATATATATGTACATGAAATCTAAGTGTATGCATGGAACCTACATATTGTAATGTTCATATATACTAGTATGCATGCACAGACAGTATTTAAAATATGCCACATAAAGGTTTCAATAATTTGTGTGGTTGAATGTGAGCTATGCACTTTGAGCTGTAAAAGGTGATATAATACCACAGGGTGTCATTTAAATATTTAAGTGACTGTTGCAACTATGTTACATGGAAAGGACAAACAAAGGGAGTTAAGTACCCTTGGTTATTTATGTGGGGCATCCCTGCTTTCCATCAAGGCCTAGATGGCCACCCACTGCCTCTTCTATTTGTGCAGAGAGCCTGAGAAAGGTTAGACTCACTTTCCCGCTTTTAAGAGGGCTGCATTTTGGTATATATGAAGTAGATGCATTTGGTCAATAACCACTCAGAAAAATTGTATTTTCTATTTCCAATATTCTGATAAGGGAGGCCGAAGGAATGATAAAGCTTACCTCCTTCAAAACATAGATAGGAAGGATTTGTACACAGCATTATTGTATCATGTAGTGACTGTAAATACTTGTCAGTAGCATTACATTTCAATGGGTGGTACTATCAATATCATTGCTGAAATTACACCTTTACACTAATAAGCTTTTCCCACTATGCAAACCAAGTAAATTAATGATCCAAAAGTTGAATATAAATGTTCAGTTAAGTCCAGGGACCTATCCAGGAACCCTGCAGCTTGTGTCTTAGACAGGCATTTTTCTGAAAACCTCCTTTTAAAACAGGCAAAAATTATTACGAAGAACTTTCAATTCAGACTTTTTGGGGGTAATGGCCACATCTCACCTGATCAATATCATCCTCTAAGACATAGCCAATGTGTAATTTGCACTTTTTGACACTATAGGCTATTAAAGGTAGTTTGTGTGAAGATTTGAAAAAGGTTTTTATTTTTAAAACTTTTTTTTATTTTAGATTTGAAAAAGTTGAGTAGCTAAATCTGGACAGGCAGAAATTTTGTGATTGCAGTTCTGGACAGGCATTTTTAAAATCCTGGCTAAGATCCTTGACTATCCATAAGGCATAACATTTCTGAATATGCCCTGGGCTACTAAAGTGCTCACTACAGAAGTGCTGCTCAGCGTTGTGAGTACAGGGAGTGGCCATCCCTTACTTTCTCCGACTGGCTGGCTGACTGGCTGGCTGAGTGACTGGTGTGGTGTGTGAGGTTGGGTAAGAGAGTCTGTGATGTCACCACTGCAGTCTGTGTGTCATATGTCATCCCATATAGCTAATTAGCTGACGCTAGGCACACAAGGTCACCCGCGGTCTATGATAGAATGTCACACTTACAACCTCCAGCTTCTGCTATGACAAAGCCCACATAACCTTCCAAAATAAACCCCTCTTTCATGGCATCTTTATGCTTATTTTGAATACATTGAATAGTTCTGGGTACTGAAAAAGCACGCCTAGGGATATTTATTACTCTGCTTTCAGAGTTTAAGGGGGTTCATGATACAAGAGAAGTTGTTGTTTTCTAAGCCCTGGCAGTGCAGCATTGCTGCTCCGAGTCAGAGATAGTGTCCTCACTAACTTGTTTATCCTAAGTCGGTAGTAAGTCCTATCAGGAAGTCTATTCTAAGGTTCCTGGTCCTATCAAAAGATTGATCATATCTTTTTTTTCTTTTTACTTATAATAAATGTGGAAAATCAATAAGTTTTCTGATAAGCAACGGCTGACTTGCTACAAGATATGGTTCTGACATTGAACAAGAACAATTTGAAACACATTATAAACCAATTTCTAACTACACTGTACAAAGAAATCAAGCATGTTTTCAGAAGCAGCTCAAGAAAACTGAATCACTATATTTTCTTATGTTGGCCCAAACTCTCCTTAGTGGACAGTTGGTTAGAGTTGAACCCTACAGAGGTATTCAGGCTGAGAGATTCTAATGTATAAAAGTGAGCAAGGATAATCCACCATTCTGAATTCAATCGAAAGTTATCTCATTACCAAATTACCTACTCATCTAAAGCCTGCCTACTGAACCAATTATTCAGCACCCTGCACTGAACACATGTAAAGCTCTAAATAGGAATATATTATGTACAACATTCACCCATAAATTCAAGTTGGTTGGTTCCTTGCCAAGGGGATATTTATAAGCTTAAATATATAAGGGACTCTTGCCATTCTAAGTGCAATAACATGTAATCCATCACAGCAATGACCAAGAAAAAAGTCATCATGAGATACATAGTGGAAAGACCTTGGCATAAATCATTTGAAGTGAGTTATGTCAACAATGCACTGATTTGGCAGCATGCCAGCCAAGACATGGGAAGTAAAGTAAATCTCATCACACAGAATTACACAGGTACCAACTCACCTGCACCAGGGCTCAACCAGAACCTCTCCAGAATTACACAGGTACCTTCTCACCCACACCAGGGCTCAACCTGAACCTCTCCAGAATTACACAGGTACCTACTCACCCACACCAGGGCTCAACCAGAACCTCTCCAGAATTACACAGGTACCAACTCACCTGGACCAGGGCTCGAACTGAACCTCTCCAGAATTACACAGGTACCTTCTCACCCACACCAGGGCTCAACCTGAACCTCTCCAGAATTACACAGGTACCAACTCACCTGCACCAGGGCTCGAACTGAACCTCTCCAGAATTACACAGGTACCTACTCACCTGCACCAGGGCTCAACCTGAACCTCTCCAGAATTACACAGGTACCTACTCACCTGCACCAGGGCTCAACCTGAACCTCTCCAGAATTACACAGGTACCTACTCACCTGCACCAGGGCTCAACCTGAACCTCTCCAGAATTACACAGGTACCTACTCACCTGCACCAGGGCTCAACCTGAACCTCTCCAAAATCGGCAGGGCTTGAAATTAAAGGCCTGGCTGAGCATGACAGGTAAATTCACTGAAGGATTAGCACAAAGTTCTTATATACAATGGGTTTATAACGTTTCCAGGAGAGATGGTGAATAGTATATATATAATGATTAATGTTCAAAGCCAATGATTTGAATCCAATTTCCTAGCGCTCACTAGTCACTCGCATCATACTTGATCTACTTAGAACTGATCAATGAGTACCAAGAAGATCTGTGCTCAAATGGATTCACTTTTAAGTCACTTCATCAGAAATGCATTTTCTGTACTAGATTCATATCACCTTGAGATGACGAACAGAACCAACATACTGTGTAGGTGGGGTGACCCAGAAAATGTAACCAACAAACCAACACAGCATTTCACTCAAGGCACAATGTGAACTTTCCTGTGTAACATGACCAGTAGTTTACAGAGTTTTGGGTTACAAGCCCACCGGCACAGCTAGGCTTAACCCTTACAATGCTCAGGCTACTTTCGTCCAAGGAAAATCATCTAAACCCTGTCATTTTGGTATTCAATGAAATTTCAGAAGCTGACCGTGTACCAACATAAGTTCATTAAAAATATCATTATTAAGGTATCATATTAAGGAAGTACATATCAAATATTGTATCATATCCATATCTAAAATGTGCCATTCCCGAGTACAATGTCCACTGATACCAGTGACTTCACAATACAAATTACTAATGCGTACTGTGTACACCTAACCTTACATCTATTTTCTTGAGGAAATTAGATCCCATACCTTCTATATTCCTAAGAAATAAATATAACAATACATGGGTATAAGCTTTCTTTTGCTTCATCTTATTATACACATAAAAACGACATAAAAGACATCATATATGTGTGAATTGCTGGTTATGACAGGCAGAAAATATAATGGGTCATTGTATTTTCCTGCACATGTTTATGGGTAAAATGCCTAGAGGAAAGTATCATTCACAAGAAGATTCAATAACGAATTCCTGTGGCGTGATTCAACTGCTTTATACAGATCTGTCAAAGACCATAAGGCTATGCATTTTTCAAAAATGCATATAGCTTGTGGCATGATTCAACTGCTTTATTTCAATAAATGATCATCATGTAATGCTTTTTGTAAAAATGCATTTATAACTAAGTCAATAAATGCAAAACTGTGACTTCTTATGTGTGATTCGTATGTTTGGGTAACTCCATTATATATATGTAGATATACACAGATATACTGTTCAAGTAGAGCTCAAGAAGATTAGCTACAATTTATAGCTCTATCATTGGTTCGCCTGTCATCCATCTAATTTCAATGTATAATAAGTGAGGACAGCTTCATGCCCTTCAGCCTGGCAAAGAATGCAATGTATAGGATGCCATGTGACTTTTCTAATTGTTTTTTAAACAGCCAAGGAATGTTTTACGAGAGGTAGTCTGGCTGGATGCCAAGCAACACCTTCAAGCTCCTCGACCTGTTTATCTTTGAACAGAGATCAGAAAACATTTGGGGAAAATAGGTCACCGTCGTCATGTACTTGTCATCATATTTGTATTTCACACCCCATTTCAACATGGACTTGATCAGTCAGAGTAGACCTACTATGAAAAAGCTTAAAATAACAGTTTTCTTGTGTCTAAGTGTAACATATACATATAGGTGAATAAGTACAGACACAGCTTTATTTATGAATGACTTAAATGTTATCTTGGTGCATAGTTATAACACGATGTTCAGTACTGATCACAACAAAACAGTTCAATACCATTATACCAAGGCAAAAATGGTAAATACTATCCCAAACTATCTCAACGAATACTGTTCATGTAAAAACTTCACCAATCTTTAATACTGGCAGTCGTAGCAGATGCTTATTAGGTCCTTCATCCAATTAAAATGAGGAGTGGTCTTTCACTAGTTCAAGTATATAATATAGTATATTTATCCTGTAACACATTTAAGTATAGAAATCTGATCTTTTCATACATGTAACCACTAACCACAGAACTTATTGTTCATATAATTGAGTCCAGGGACTTAGCAAAGAATTTGTGATTATGACTTTTTTGTGGTGCCTAATAACCAAATACTTTCCTTACGAACTAATCTTTTAAGATAAGGCTGAAGTGTGAATTGCCCTTTTTGATATTTACAAAAGGCTGTTAAATGTAGTGTAATGCAGCTTAATCTGGATGGGAATAAATTTTATGAATGCTGTCTAGGACAGATATTTTCAAAATCCTGGCTAAGACCCTTAAATTGAGTTTTACAGTCTCAAACCTGGTAGCAAATTTAGGAATCAGTCAGAACCCCTTCCAGGCTCCAGCAGAAGCTGTTTATGCTGGAAAAGGGTCAATATGTTTGTTTTTAAATACACTACCTGGCCCTGGTCAAAGTGATTAAAGACCTGAGAAGGCAGTGGTTACCTAATGAAGAGGTCCTTCAGCCATGGCCTTTGTTAACACAATGTATCAGTCTGGAAAGTCTGCAGGTAATACCTTAGGTCAACCTCCACAAGTTCACAGCTCATTAACAGCATATAGTGTAGGGGGAGGGTCTGATAACATCTTGTTCAAAAGTATACTTGAAAGTTTGCCATGTCCACAAGTTGCACTATGCATACCTTCTTATACATAGCTCTAAAACCCAATCTAACTCGATATGCTCATGGCATTTTTGAACCATTAACATGGTGAAGTATGCTGTGACCGAACAGTACAAGCCAAAGGCATCTCATCTAGCAAGTTTATGAAGATGGTGATAACGATAACCATACTTCATACAAACTGGTATGAAGTGCACCATATTTCACACACAGTATATGCAAACAAATGCTGCACTCTGAACCTGTAAGGTACACTGTATATAACACTAAAGGAGGCTTTCTGAGAGTCGCCTCTCTCAGTTCATCTTCACTGCCCACAAACAGGTTGTTGCAGATAGTCAGGGTATAGAAAGTGATCCTGAGGTAGCGTCCTTCCAAAAATAGAATAACCGTTGGGAGCACTTTAACTGGAGCTAGTCATCCACAACAAGCACTCATACATGAAAACAAACATATCTTGGCATGTAGGTCACGTTTGACTAGCACACATAGTGACTCAATGCCTAATGCTGTATAAAACATAGCTTGAGCATACTGTGCTCACTACAACTACGGTTAGATCAGACAACTATCATAGAGTGGGGGTTGTTGACTGCAGGTCAAGCGATAGCTATGATCTACATCTAGGCAAAGGCTTTAAACCCTGACTACTGAGAGGTAAAGAGTTAATACCTACTAATACTGCACTACTAGATAATGAGGTATGTAGAGAGTAATAATGATACCTAGAGGTTTGTACTGAGTATGCATGACAAGAGCTGGAATTCCATCTGCCAAGCACCACCAGCAGGACCCCCCTTAACACTTAAAATGCTGCTGGTGGCTAATTTGGCCAATACAAAATGATACAAAAAAAACTGGAAACTGACTGAAACCCTGGCATATGGATACTCATTTGAGTTCTCAGAGAAAGCTATCCAATGAATACCAACATGATAGGGTTTTGATGGTTTTCAATTTAATCTTTGTGTCCTTGTTCTTTGGACATAGTAGCCTCAGCAATGGAAGGGTTAAGAGCTTAAGGCAGGAACTGCATACCAGTACCTAAGACGCCCGTGTACACATACAAGCTTCAAAACAAGTGCATCTGTATTAGTTGGGTATGGTTACTTACGATAAAACAAATGCGTTCTGAGTATAATTGCCAATTACTATATAATGTGAGCTAGAATAATATTGATATTCCTTAGATGAGAATTTCCCCCAAGACAAAAATTATAATATTCCTTATGTACAGAGAATGCACCCTGATAACATAAAGACAGACACTGTTACCCTGAACTGTAAGGAAAACTTTCTTATCTGACGTCGGATCTGTGGTGTATATACAAACATATAAATGGCAGCAAAATTTATTTATTTATATTATGTATTTATAAAACCAATACTTGTGCTTGATTTTAACATATATATAGCAGAACATATGGGCTCGATCAAGCACATGTTAGCATCTAAGCCAAAATATGTTTTCATTCGTAACACATCATGCCTTATATTGCTAGAAAGTAGTGGTGGGTCGATCAATCGCAAACTCGATTGCTCGGCTCGCTTTGGGCCGAGTTCCGATCAATCGATCTTGCTTTCCATCGCTCGATCTTTGCCGAGCGATAATGAAAATAAACACGACGAGACGGCCGCCATCTTGAAAGATACGTCCGATCGGCGGGATACACTGTAACTCACTTCTGGAGTGGATTACAGTGTATAATCTCACAGAACCAGCGGAATTGGTAAGTAACATTGTTAATATGATTCAGTTTTATTGTATGCACTACATTCATACTTTATTTCAGGATGAAATTGATGCGTAGAGCAATCTATGGTATTGCACTTTCAGTTTCAGTTCCATTATTCTTTTACATTTCGCGATCTCGCAATGTTTTAGTTTTTTATGAATGCATAGTTTTGCCGTTATTGCGTGTCAGGTAAACTACAAAATAATCGATTATAATCGATCAATCGCTCGGCGAATGTGACGATTAATCGAGCCCGAAATTTTTAACGATTCCCAACACTACTAGAAAGCTGGTTATTTCTAGTTTCAGAATATCTTTGTTTTGTTTGTTTGTGTCCGCAAATAAAAAAGTTATGGATGTTTGAGTTAATGGTGTCCACGTTATATCAAAATGAGACATCAGCATTCATTTTAGCTATCTGATTCATTAACACCATACTTTCCTTTGAATGATAAAATCAACTCAAATTTAGGTTTAAACTAGGTTTTTGGAGGTCCTCCTCTAATCACTTGACAAAAAATTGTGTTTGGAAACTTGAAAAGTGTTTTTTGTGGAAGTTGAAAATTGGGATACTTGTGACTCCGTCACATGTGACTCCGTCACACAAAAAACATGTTTTTTTAATTTTTCTCAAATAGAAAATTGGACTAAAATGCTCAAAACTCAATAAAAACAGGTAAATTGGATGTGATGAATGATGAAATAGCTATTTTGGAAAAATTTCATTATTATGGTAGTTTTTGAACTAGGTAAAAATCAGTGACTCCGTCACGTGACGGAGTCACAGCTTATGTCATGCAGGATATTAGGAAGAATAAATGAGGGAAACATCAACCTCTGCAATAAAACGGCTTCTAATGGTTTGATGATAACAATTTTAAGTTACTAAGATGTTATTTACTAGTATAGAGATAATTACTTTGACTCAAAAATGGTCTTCTCAGTGGTAACAAGTGTTTCTAGGTACTGATGTACTCTTGATGTATACATCACTTCATACCTGAGATATAGCTGTCAAGAAGATGTGATCTGAGTGAAGTATAGTTACTTTTTCATAGCTTAATTAACTCTTTGTAAGCAAGTAGGATGAGATATGGTATCAATTTATTTCTTAATATGCATCTCTTTTCTGTGTTAGTAGCTCTGGAAATGACCTTTCTCTGAGGTCTGTACCATACCATAGCATTAAGATGACAGTTCCAATTGACAGGAGACTTGCCCTATGCATTTTCAAGATGATAGTGCTCAGTAATTTAAAAAGCCTATTTCTTAATTGTATATATACATATACAGTACCATAGCTTCAATAGATTTTTCCTTGAAAAGTGTTGTCTGGAACTACAAAACATTCGAAAATCACTGAAAGAAAGCTGTTGGTTTTGTATTAATGGCTATAACATTTTTTTTCTTGAATCTTTTCAAAAATAAAAGTACATGTATGTAAATATCAAAAAGTTGGCAAATCGTTTTAGTTGTCACAAGTATGAATAGGTTGAGAAAAGATGCTAATCCAAAACTCTTAATAGTTATGTAAGCTTAGCAAGTACATTTCTGTAAATTACTAAATAATTCTGTTCCCCAGTTTTTCACATCTTCATAACTTACAACATGATAGTTCCAAAATCCATACCCCATTGTCTTATCCTATTCTTCAGTTCTTTACAGTACCATAACTTTGTTGTCCCAAAATACATGATGTTCTCCTAACTCGTGGCATTGGCTTAATATAGAAAGTTCTTTTAGTCAGTTTATTCCATGGTTACACAGGTCCATAGCTTCAGACATGATGCAGTGACAAAACATGATATTTTCCTTTCTCATTGTATTGTCTTAATCTACTGATGCGGATTGCCTTTACTCCAGTGCCACACCTTTCAGGGGCAGTACAGGATATACCTGCCAAATTGCAATCCCCTGGTCTGGGCCGTCTGGCTTCTGACCAGTAAGTACATCCCTGTCTGGAGCCTCAGCTATTAGTACAGGATATCAACCCAATAAACACATGCCACAAGGCTTACACTGCTTTTGTTTCTCAGTTATGTATTTTAGGAAGTGAGAAGATGTAAAGGAGCTATGAGTAGATATCAAACCTCTCACCCTCTGTCAATGTAACTCACTCAAGAGTCAAGACGGAAAGAATTTCTAAACTGTTCAGAGAATATACTATCTGTATTGTTGTGTTTTTCAAAATGTGTTTCATCTTTGTTGAGTGTTAATGTTCATTTAAACTTTAAATTTCAATGAGACACATAAATTTCCAAAAAAATTGATAATTAATGGCAAATTAGAAGAAAACCCATCATTTGCACTATCAGTGTGACTCCGTCACAGTGGGCAGATGTGACTCCGTCACAAGACTTTGTCTGACATTTTGCTCAATAAAATCATTATTGGAGATCATTTTTACTAAATATTTAGTTTTCTCATAGAAAACAATATTTCAAAACATACCATCTAATAAAACTTTGAAAATTCTGAAAAGAACAGCATGTTATGGGGTTTTGAATAAAAGGGCTAAAATCAGGTGCTAATTTCCTGTGACTCCGTCACAGGCAACAAATTTCCACTTTTTGGCATTAAAAACTTTTTAAGTAAAATTATCTCTTCTATAATATGAAAGTACAAGTGGAGACCTTTATAATGATGTATAGTATGATTGGCTAGCTGTATGGCTTAATTGGGAAAATTCCTGACAACTGCAATTTTGTGACTCCGTCACAGCTTGATCGAGCCCATATATGATAATTCCAACAGAAACCAAATACATGTACCAAATGTGGTAGGATTGGTAGGAGTCAGTCGGATTTAAGTGTATTCAATAACATATCAGTTATCATTCCCTAAGTGATACAGTCTCCTGTTTCCTGTCATCAAGTGCTGTAATTGGCTGCTACTAATGGGGTATATCCTTGCTAACTAATCCAATTGATTAGGCCAGTACACACTAGACTACTACAAGCCAATCTCTGCCATTCCATTCTGTGTGAAACAATGGTTCAGATTGACAATGATACGAAGATACTGTAAAAGGATGCAAGACTTAAGGTACATTCATTTCTGTGCACATTAATGAACTAGCGCCTGAGAACAGCGATTACCTATATATAAAGTCTTAGCCAGAAATTTCAAAGTGGGTGCCCAAAATATAATAAAACTTCTGGGCATTCAATATTCCAAGGGAAACATAATCACTTCCAATTTGTAAAACAACCTTAAGGATACATTTCTTAATAAGAAACTGAAGAATACTCAAAAATAATATCCTTGCATTCATAGTGACTTGAAAATTTCAAAATTAAATATATATGCTTGAAATTGGAATTTCTAGAAATTCATCAAAAATATTTGGGTGTCCTAATGTGGAATTTTTGAGGGTTTGTGTGGCCAATAACCACTAGATGCCCTACCGGCTAAGCGACTGGTTTGAATACTATACAGTGAATAGCAAGTAGGGCAGATGGTTAGGGTTGTTCCTGCACTCACTTCTCTGTTTCACCCTATAATTTTCCTGTTGGCTGCTTGTCCTCAGAGTCTAGACACAACATAACCTATTAAAGATTATGGCAATTTAATGGGCAGAGATTGAGTGTTACATGGTGACATTTCATGACTGTTATCAGATTCACACAAATCAACTGCAATCACATCTATCATCCCTGAATGTCTATATTTTCTTTGATGAGTTTAGAACATCAGGACATCTTGTATCATCTGGTATTAGGGACGGTACTTCAGAGAGGAGAAATACAAGTGGTGGAGAGTGATCTGCAACATCTGTGGCTGATCAGTTGATCCTTATTGATATCAGAATGTCCCCTAAGATTTACACACAGGAAAATAGACTACATTAATACTAGTAAGACCTTCACTGAAAGAGAGTTAACCCAGAAATATTTGGGGTTTTTTCAGGTTCTTTGATGTAGTGCTCAGTAACTTGTTTATACTACCTCGTGATGAAATTTGGTTGAAAATCAACATTGTTAAATATTTCATCTGGATTGGCAACTCACAAACCTCCCAATATCATAGATACTTGATGGAAAATCATCAGTATTTGCCAGAAATCCACAGATAAATGATATCTAGGATTATCATTTATGAATGTCTTAAAAAGGGATCCACAATCCACGAAATATTCTTATCGAATTGTTTTGGTCAAGCTTGGAAATGAAATTCTTCTTTGAATAATAGCACAGAATTGGACTTTAGATGCCAGAATACAGATTTAAAGCTTAGCTTAAAGAGATGTCTTGACTGCCATGACAGATTTCACACACCTGCCTGTCAAGGTAAAACAGCTTTTCATCTTTGCTACGAGACGGGAGCGTCATCGGTATCTTTGCCACGCTGGATCAAATAATGTGCATGCACGGATCCTTTATCATAAGGCAGGCACCGTACACTGAATGAAAGTCAATACAAGCTTTTTTATGCTTCTCTGTCATTTGCCTTTTGAGGTAGCACTACATTATACATGCCTGCCTACTCCCCATGTTCTCGGGAGCCTCAGGGACTCGGTCGCCCAGGTCCTTGGCGTGACATGCAAGATTGGGAGATTGGGACACGCAGGCAGACAGAGGCTAGTCAGCTTCTTCTTGTATATACTGCACGGGGAAATAGAGCGTGAAGCCCAGAATTGTCAAATACGCAATCAGTTTTGTTAGGTTCATCCTGGATAACCAGAGGCAACTCAGTGACTACCGTAATGAATTCCCTTTGGATAAGATATTCCGATGCTTGCCAGTCCGGGTGTTAGCCAGGATATAGTGACTTTGGGGGCATACTCTTTTTCAAGGGAGACAACAATTTATTCAGATACAACCAAAAACATTTTTTACTTATTGAAATAATGCATAATATCCTTATTAAATGTCATGGGAATTATATTGAGATGAAAAAATTCAATGATATGCTTGAAAATAACATTTTAAAAATTTCTTCACAAAATATTTGGATGTCCTCACTGTCCTGATGAGTGATTTTAGAGGGTTTGGGTGTCCAAATGACGCCTAGACGTCCTGCTGGATAATACAAACTGAAAGAAGCCAGTCACCACAAAAATCGGGTTCAAAAACTTGTGGACATCCTTCACAACCAGAGTAGCTAGCTGCCCTAAGGATGCATATCCAGCAAGTGGCCTAGCTGGTCATCACAGATATAAAATAGTAGAATGGACACTCAGAAGAAACTAAGATTCTTCAAGAATGTCTAACGTGTGGGGAATGCTGCTTCAAAACTTGATAATCATCAGAAAGCAGAGGGGGTTAGAAGCTTAGAGACATTCTAAGGAGCAAGCTGCCCCCTAGGAGTGAAGTTCAACAAGTGACCTAGCTGGTCACCACAGATATGAAATTTGAACTGGAATGGATCAAGCCAACACCAGGGGCGAGCTGGGACTCCTCAAGAATGTCAAACGTTGGGGGAATGCGGCTTCATTAAAAGCGTTGGCACCTCGTAAGAGTAAGAAAACAGGAAAGGCAGTATTGTGGTCTGCAGGCAAGAAGTGCATCATAGATCATGCTATGTAAATAGCGATCAGTTTCCTCGTCCAACTGAGACTTTCTGTCCACAGCTGTCAGCAGGGGACAATTCACAGAGTTGCTGGACCGCACGAGTGATGGAAAACAGACAACCTATCTTGCCACAAGTAAATGACCTCTAGCTGCAATGTGTGTACAACCAACACAGCAACTTACTATTTACTACATATATGTAAAATTGGCAATTCAATCATATCAAAGCAATCTTACATCCGTACTAAACTGACCATCATCATCATTGTTATATTCACCTTGTATCTAACTGACCATGTGTCAACCATATGGTGATGATGACTACAATCATCATTCTATATTCACTAAAATACATCAGTAACTGACTGAGCGTGTATCAAGCATATAATTATGATGATCATAAATTGATGATGATGACGACATAATCATCATCAATATCATCATCCTAATTCTATTCCAACATAATATGATAAGTTGAGTAGAAATATAATATTGAAATGCTCTTATCATGATAGCATAATATGGTACAAGGTTAAGACCTTCCATGTGTATCTTTAGCTCATCCTGTGGACAAGAAAGGAACTGGCAAGCGGTGTAAGATGTGACAGTGCCAGGTCTTTGAGGAATGGAGCAGTTGTTGATGAGAGAAGTCCAGATAAGCACGGTCGCATCCATGGGACCCTCCATCCCCTATCAGCTGGTCTCAGACAGACATGTGATAAGCTGCTAGGTCATCAACTCTCCAGCACATCAGCCAGCTCTGCATCATGCTCAAGCTACTACTACCCCCAATAGATAAGACACTACTCCAGGCAGCTTGGACTGGCCTCACACTAAGTACTCTATAGCACTACAGCACTAGATGCAAATATTCAGCACCCCAGGTTGGAAATATGAATTCCTGATGTCAAATTAAGTACTTGTTTCAAAGATTTAATCTCTTTGAGATATCAAATATCTATAGATGTTAAGAGTTATTTTAACATCTACTTCAAAGTTGGCATTAATTGATACACTGACATAGAAGAAATAACTATTCAGATGCCACTTTTTCTTGTGAAGCAGTTAGGATCTTGAACATCCCAAATTTGCGGTGCTTTGTTTTAGGGGTGTAGTGGGTTGAATCTGATCACTGTGCAGTTGGTGGCATGACCTGGTTGTGAGTGAAATCAGAGAGCGAAACCACAGATAGGGTTACTGTGTGACTGCCAATCCCCAGTAGTGCACAAAGGAATGGCCGGGCTGTGCCATCTCCATGGTACCGGCGGCCAGCAGCAGGACCAAGGGGCAAGTAGGGAAGACTCTGACCAATGTCTCCCTTTCCATTGTCTCACCCTGGCATTGTCTCAAAGGGAACAAAGGTCACAGGGGCTTCAATGATGATGCAACATCAATTATTTGGATAGCACTCAGATCACTCAGGAGTCAAGAGCCTCTTCTTGAACATATGTCCTTCATTAGGGGGAAAACATGTAGCTTGCACATGGCACTATCATTCTGAGAGCAGACATCCATCTCTCTGCTGTTAGTATTGAACCTAGTTACACCAGCAAGGCAGTAAGCCTGAACATGTCCAAGCAAGACAAAGAGAAATACTGTTTTCCATGATTTAAGTGTAGATTGAATACTGAAATAAGAAAGTCTAAATAGTAAATAGAGCATTTAATTTGATTGAATTATCATGAATAAAATACCACCTTTTCAACTGACTAGTAAATGCACAGTTTTGGTTAGGAAGAATAAGAAAGTACCCCATTTCTTCGCAGTGTCAACATATTACAAATCTTTCTTTATTCAACTATGACCTAGGAGGTCTGTCTGACAATTCTGCAGAACTCATTTGGTAGGAGAGCATGCTGAAAACTTGAACATTAAGATAAATTACAGTAAAATTGTAAATGGCATGGTGGAGTACATGTGGTCAAAAGGTTAGCAGGCTGCCAGGCTATGTTATCAGATATCCAAGCTTCTCTGAGCCATTGATACTGAGTGATCATTACTCACATGTTCTCAAAAGCTGATAACTCAACAGATGACATTATTTAGAGACCCATTAAATTCACAGAGCTCTATAGGTTGTAACAGTTCCTTCTGGTTCTATAATACAAGTAACCTCCTTGTAAACTAAGATTTAAGCATATATAGAAGCTAAATGTTTGCAATGATAAAAATTAGTTAAAATTACTAACTCTGATCAGGGACGTATATTACCTTTAATAAACATTCCTGCTCTGATCAAGTAGGTGATATACTTCCCACTATATACTGCCATGAACATAACCTGTAGAACTAGATGTAAAACATGACACCTTCTTGACTTCTCCAATGCTGTTATATACCCAGCCAATATTTCCTGAGAGACAGAGGGTATTTTCCTGTCTCCGTTCACCAGATCCTGTTCTAATGACTGACAGTATCTGGGAAAAGTTTTAAGACAAATCCATTTTAGAAAATAGATGTTCCATTTGCTTATAAATTACCTTTAAATCCCAGAACAGACCAAAATCTTGCTTGAGTTGGATCCATGGAAGTATCTTGATACTTAAATTGTTCTACAGTATTCCTCAGAAATAAATCAAGGAAAACCATTACCTTACTAGCAATGGCTTCACATAAGTTGAAATACAATCTGGAATCTGGGGAAGGTAAACCTACCAAAATGATACTACATAAGAAAATGTCCTAATTCTTCCAAAATAAGACCACCTTTTTGCTTTAAATGTTTACATGGCATTACTACAGTTCTTTCAAAGACCTTCTACAAGTACGCATTCTTGAAGAATAAATTACTGAAATATTATTGGGTGTCATACATTTTTTTGTTGAAAAGAGTCAATCTAAAGATCAACTCTTGCATCACATGTTAAGTTAGTCTGTTTGTTTTAAGAGGAAATGTCAGAAGGTCAAGTAAACAACTACTAGAACAGATGTATGCCAGGTTCATGTCAAAGCTGGATTTTCAAGTGATAGATCTTGCCATGTGTAGCCAGAACAATTCCTAAGTTCGCACTTGTGAAGATTCTACAATATTTTAGAAGCATGGCTAAGAATTCTTGGAATCAAAAAACAATGGATAGCTCTAGACCTTTTAAATTTATGACAAATGATACCTAAGGCATACAGACCTACCTGCACCAAAATGGATTCAGACAGGTTGGACTCTATTGTTTTTCTTGTCATTCTGACAAGCATAGACCTTTCTTTTTAAGTAGTGTTGCTTGACACACAACCCACTCGACTGAGTCTTTGGGGAAACTTTTTTAATGAATGGAAGTGAAAGTTTGTGAGCTAGAATTCCTTTTTTCACCAGTCATTCTCTAGATCTATATTCTATATACATGTGTCAAATTCTGTTAAGCCAGCATTTTCCTTTTTGTGACTGACCTGTCTACCAACTCAGAATAAATATGTATCATTACTAGTACTTACTGAGTCAGTAACTAGTTTTCTGAATCTGAATCTGAGTCTTTACTGAGCTAACTCTATTTAGAGTAGCACGCTCAGGGGGTGTGGCAAGTAATTTTTTTTAGATTTATGACAGCATTGATCAAATTAGATTCTCCAAATTATCAAGTCTGTCACTGCCCGTTACTGTCCAGTTGAGCCCTTATTATCATTTTAGAGTGTTGGGAATTTTGTATTTATAAGCTCATGGGACAGCTTATTATATTACACTCAACACATGAATTTCATCTGAAAGTTGTGGATCCAAACCAAGGCTGTAACTATAATATCAAAAAAATTGGCAAAGGAAGCTCGGATATTGCATGTTGTTGTTGGCACATGTGGGTGTCCCACTTAATGAGTAACCTATGAGCAATAGTGTATGTATGTCAAGGATCAATATACATATGGGTTTCTCATACTGGTATGCAGATACTGTGTATAGCTTATCTTGAATACACAAACAAATTACATTCATTGTTACTGATCTAATTGGCATCAATTACCATGTTAGATCAAAACACATTTCAGACACACGTTTCTTATAACAGTAATTTATCATTTGTATGTTTCAAATGAGTATGAAATATCATAAGTATTAGTCATGATGTAGTGCAGTCGTACAGCTACACTTGAATACTTGTGTGTTGTGCCAATTGAAACTTGAACTCCAAACAACTAATACCTCACTATGCTGATGTTCTGAACATCACAAGGACCTCCAAGTA
Organism: Maea johnstoni; assembly: GCA_963942565.1. Classification (NCBI taxonomy): domain Eukaryota; kingdom Metazoa; phylum Annelida; class Polychaeta; order Spionida; family Magelonidae; genus Maea; species Maea johnstoni. Next base: position 93,961,876 of record OZ012684.1, read on the forward strand.
AAACAATACCATTCCTAATCCTATCCCAATTGCAATTACCAGTTTACGACTCCCAAGGGGTTCGACTATAAAGCAGCTTGTTGCTTGAAGTTTTCCTGCATTAAATTGGCACAAGACAGGTAGCCGTTTCCTCCTGTATTGAGCTCTACTGCGTAACGGTAGTTAAAATACTTAGAACAATATCTACAACATATTTGAGTTTCACCATATCCGTGAATTGGTCAAAGCTTGTCTTGTGTAAAACATTAGATAGTTGAGACCCGCTCAAGTAGGTCATCTTCGATGCCGATTGACCTCAACTTCACTCGATACCCGCCCAGTTCCCCACCCCATTTTCGCCCCTTTCAGACGCCAAGATTCAGGGCATACTAACTCCTTAAATAGGACACCCAAGCAGTTTTTACTTCAGATGATGTGTTCTTAAATAAAACTTGAGTTTATTTTTTCTGTTAAATTATTGCTGTAGGTATTTAAAAAGTTGTTCGAAACCTGAAGATGATACAAGCCATGAAGTTGTTTTGATTTCCAATGCTATGGAGGCAGCCATGTTGGAATTCGAATGTTTTCTCCAAACTTTGATCAAAGTTTTAGGTGAGTTGCGTTAGCTGTAAGAGAGGTGCAAGCCAGGGAAGTATCAAGTGGATAAAGGAATGAATGCATGGGCCGTATAGTCCATATTTAACCCCACTCGTATTGGGTACCTACCTCGTTCGGCAAACTCAACTCGAAAAGATCCAAACGGTTAGCATTCCATTCCTGGATTTGTCGCATGAGCCGTTGTCTTTCTTCTTCTTTAGATACGGACGCCATTTTGGTGGTTACGGAGTACACTTAACACCTGTTAACTATATCATCCCTGATACATCCGCGCTTTGATCGTATTTCCACTAAAACTTGCTCCAAAAGTGCAGTTAATTTGACAGTACACTCGGATCTGCGGCCTCCGTAAGACGTAGCGAGGAGTCACCGCGCATGCTCAGAACCACGAAATTAATTTGCAAATTTTATAGGTCAAAGGTCATCGCTGGAACCGATAGCTTAAGGTGGATCTGCACTAGGGTGGGTCTGCGCTTCCCAAAAAACCCTAGACAAAGACTGAGTGAAGTCAAAATATATATCTTTAATATATCCGCATATACGTTTATTTTAAACAGCGTATGTTTCGCAAAGATGTTATTCATAATAAAGGTTTGAAACAAGCACCTGCAGGGCGGCGCAAGCACTATCCAGATGCCACTGAAAGCGTGCTTTATTGACTAGTGTGTGTGCCATGGATAGCGAGAGACCGGTTGTTTAATTAGTTTGTGACTCTGAGCAATTGTCATTACTTATTCTACATTCGGTTTGTGTCTCTATCCAGGCCAACTTTTCATTTTACTGATTTGTCTCTGTGGCCTTTCTCGAGACACATATCCAAGCCGTGTGTGAATCCGCAGCAGAGTTGTCGCTTGTTAAATTAAGGCGAGTAACATGACGACCAGACTTATATCATTCAAGTATGTAATGTTTGATTTGTTAATTTGCCCCAAGCCGGCAGGTGACAATGGTTAAGTGTTTTATTATTTTAGACAGAACTTTCGAAGTGGGAACTTTTGCCATTTCAAATTTCCTACGTATGCTAAAGGCCTGACTTATCGATCATCAGCCACTACTTTGGGAGCATCTGTTATGATGGCGTACAGACGCTCCCAAAGTCTTGGCTGATGATCGATTTATACACAATTCTGATGACATTCTAATTTAGGCTAGAAATTTCCGAAAATGAAGATATATTTAATCATACTTTATAAAATGCAGAAACATTCATAAAGTGCCTTTTGCTGGATATATTGGTAGTTAATTTCAATTGAAAGTACCCAGGAAATATGCATATAAAATGGAAGCAGTATGTATGTATGTATGTATGTATGTATGTATGTTACAGTATGTATGTATGTATGTATGTATGTATGTATGTATGTATGTATGTATGTATGTATGTATGTATGTATGCATGTATGTATGTACATTGAGCCAGGCATGGGGTCAATTACTTTTGAAAGTAATATATTACAATTACAATTACTCTGTATTGGCCCTATTACAATTACAATTACAATTACTTTTGAAGATCACCATCCTTATTACAATTACAATTACTTTTGAAATGTAATATATTACAATTACTTTTTACTTTTCTAGCTAAGGTGAATGTGACCCTTTGTTAAAATGTCATGTAACTTATCTTTTATTCAGTCTGAGTATGTTTTATAACAGCTGTTTAATACTTCTTAATGTGCGTAATATGCTGATAGTTCTGAATTGCAGAGTTTAAATTAGATAAACACATATCAAAAATAGAAAGCGGTTCCCTACCCGGAAAAGGGGACCTGTATTTCTATAATCCCACAAAGATTACTGACCCCAGTAATGATAAATATTTTGTCTACCATACACAAGGTGGACAGTTGACACTGCTTTGATTAAATACCTTGTTGACAAGAAAATATGTTTACTTTACGCGGGAGTTCATCTAATAAAGGGTTCATCTGAATCAAAGGTACTGATTAATGAAGGCAAACAGGGGTGTCCTTGTATTTAAGTCCTGGAGCAAAGACTAATGCACATATCTATCAGTAATTCAGTATAGAACAAATGTGCACCTTGCATTCACAAAATAATTTAGAAAAAGTTCCACCTAAGGAGGTCTGCTATGCCTTTGACATTAAGGGAGTATGTGTAGCTTGAGGCAGGCCTCTTGAAAACCTAAAGCCTACAGAGGTGTTTAAATTAGAGGTATTGAAAAATAACAAACCCGCAATACTTTATACAGTATAATCTGATAAACAACTCGCTCACCAATCCAAAAACTTAAAAGCCTTTCAAATGAGCATAACATTTGGTCTCCATGAGTTCAGAGTATGCTCAAAAATCCTCATGTACATGCATGTGCAGGTGAGGATTGACAGTCTGTGGCTACAGGAAGTTATAATTGCAATTTTAATCACCTGGGGTTTCATCGACCTAGATCATTCATGGAAATGATGATACCACTAAGTCTTGAAGTTTAACAGTTCCAACTGGAAATCCACATATAATTATTCATATCTCATAATAACTATTTGTCACATACATATAGTCAGAAATAAGCTGGAATGTATGTTGAGCAAGTTGTTGGTACATGGGAGACCATTTAGTCATTTAAGTATCAAATAACACAATATGACAAAGGGATCATTATAAAGTCACCATGATTAGAGCACAACTGCTGAACTGTGCCTAATGAGGTCTGATTATATTGTTTAAAAGGTGAATATGAAGGCTATGAAACAGAGCTTTAAGGTAGCCTTTAAAGTTTCAAGAACCATTCTGAGAAATAACTCATACATTTTGGGGATGTCTTGAGGGGTGATTTTGGAGGGTTAGAGTGTACACATAACTCTGACACCCTGCTGTCTTAAATCCTGTAGGCAAGGCATCCATACTTATCCTATGAGAGGAATTGAGAATAAGGATGGGCAGCTTATCTCAGAGCCTTCTAGTTCTCATTGGAGATTCTACAGCTCTTTGCACTGAGTTCCATTGTACACGGAATGGCAGCTATTCTTATCTTTATCAAATTGCAATTAAATCAACTTCCTTTGGCCTCTGACCAGAGAGATGGATCCCCTTGATCCGCAACCTCAATGGCTCAGCATGCTAGTACCTAGAGTGTCCGTGCCTCGAGTAACGCGGTGAAGACTGGGAAAATATTGGTGACGTAATTGTTTTCAGAAAGAGGCTGGCAAGATGCAGCTTGACACAACTGATGGAATGCTCTGTGCAGTAAGCAAGCAGCAGAGAAAGTGACTGGCTGACTGGGTCTGCAGCTTGTCATTCTATCTAGGTCAGATAGGTTACCACGGAGATAAGCCCAGCAGGCAGCCAATCATGGGGGTACACAGCTTATCTATGACTCATAGAGAGGCAGCGACATTTGAGGATGCAAGCACAGTACCCACTCCCTGTCTACTACTCCCAGCTCTGACCTAGATTGAAGTACCTAGACCTTGGCAGTAAGACAACATTACCCTTTAGAAGATACAGTGAATACATTCTACTGCCTCTCAGATGATTTACTAAACCTTTTCATAGACTTGTTAGTGAAATCAATCCTTCACTTCAAATTCAAGCTATTTGAGACAATGAGTGACAATCTGTATCTGTATGGATAGGACTATGGAGTCATGGAAAAGTGACTTGTTTACTGTACAGTTGATTCTTTGGTCATAAATGGGGAAAGTGATAGAAAAGTAATAGAAAATTACTTATTACTTTTGGGGTCAGGCTATTACAATTACTTATTACTTGAAGATGTTGACTATCTATCACTTATTACAGGCTATTACTTTGGAATTCGGTCTATTACCTATTACTTTTCTATTACCTATTACTTATTACCCCATGTCTGCATTGAGCAAGTACCATCCTTAACGGTAGAGCGCCACCTTTATTAGCTGTTAATTAGCTGCAAAAAAGTCGAGAGTCACAAAAGGTACACACAGGTGAAAGTTACAAAGAAGGGGTGGAAAGAGGCCGCCTCTCAAAAAAACAATTTCAAAAAAGGTTTACCATCAAATACAACCACAATCGCTTACTAATATCACATGATAGTGTTCAGCACCTCTTTTGTAGAAAAGGATCCGTATCTAGCTCTCTTGATAAAACATTAAGTTAAAATACGAGTCTCCCAAATCTCATGCCTACATCGCATAGCCTCTGCGAGACTAGTGCACCCTTCGCTGCTGTCTGGAGAGTATTGTGTTCTATTGTATGTTTATTGACTGTAAAATTCATTTTACAAAATAATACAGGAACAAATGTATTTGTTGATGCAATAAAAAAACTTTAAACTGAAATACTAGTAATCACATGTACTTGTAAGGTCATGTGAGTAAGAGCGGAACATCCGCTAGCACAGCTCCCACAGGACGTTTTCACATAGATCTGCATGATTTGGAATTTCCTTTCCTATCTATTGCGGTGCAAGCCACCTGGTGGTACTCGCGCTTACTAAAATATGAATCCCTTCTCAGTCTCGCGACTGCAACCCGATCGTGTTTGTTTCCTTCTAAAATGGACGGACATTTGAGACACTACACAATATCAACAGTTTTAGATGTTATTTCCTTGCTTCAACCATGGGATAAAGCTTTTAGTGGGATTCTTTAACAACCAAAGTTACCTGCGGTAAAGAGCACTACTAAATATAGTAATCCTTGAACCTTTGACTGATTTCGCTTGAAAATACTTTTTTTCTATCAATAACAGCTTATAACTAGTGGTATCAGGGACATGTCTCTGGTTGTATTGGTTGCTTGAACTTGCTTCTGGGAGGAAGATAGGACACCGACAGATAAATACTTGTACACGCAATATAGACTCTCCGATCAGCTGATACAATGAGATTAACGTTACTTGTCCACGCTGTTAAATTTGTTATCTATCACCTAGAACTTGTACTGGTATTAATATTCTACAATTCTGGCCTTGAATGCATTTTTTTTAATCTTAAAAGACATGGTACCGAGTCACCGCAGAGCAGGTGTACTAGTCAATTCTCGGAATATTCAGGTAAATCATTTAATGCAGATGTGCCATCAACCCTCAGGTGATACTTTTCAAAAGCAATATATACACCATGCATGCGGTCATCTATGAGAAAATGTACAAACATATTAATTGCCCCTCGTCTGCTTAAAACGTCTCTGATCAAATTTTGGTTAAAATGACTTGAATGTTGAGAGAGAGAGAGAGAGAGAGAGAGAGAGAGAGAGAGAGAGAGAGAGAGAGAGAGAGAGAGAGAGAGAGAGTTGTCTGGTCACCTGTCGAAGCTTGCTATTTGTTTGTGTCCGTTTTCAAACCATTAGACATGAAAGCGACACACGTTTATTTGTCTACATGAATAGTTGGACACTCAAGAAGAATGTGTACGCATTTAGTATATTTTGAGGGAAATGGTTTGTCACAATTTTAATCTTATTAGGTTTGTCCGTTTCGTTTATCAGCAAAGATAATTGGGTTGACGAACTTTAATACTTATTTGCAATGTCTCCAAAATGAATTTCTCTCTCTCTCTCTTAAGGGATTTCCCACTGACTGTGGCAAGGAAGGGTTAGAAAACGCAGTCACATCTTCTCTAATCTCTACATCCATCTTCCTGGTCCAGGAAATCGCCAGAGGCCCCATCTATCTGCTGTAATGCAGTGTCCCCATCTGGTGACAAGTCCTGCAGTTAACATCGAACTTCTCACGGCAACTATCAGAAATGGATAACACCGTAACAAATACAACTAGAAAATGCAGATTACACACACACACACACACACACACACACACACACATATATATATATATATATATATATATATATATATATATATATATATATATATATATATATATATATATATATATATATATATATATATATATATATATATATATATATATATATATATATATATATATATATATATATATATATATATATATATATATATATATATATATATATATATATATATATATATATATATATATATATATATATATATATATATATATATATATATATATATATATAAAATATAGTTCCTGTACGACCCAAAATTACCTATATATAATTGACAAAATTTCGTTTGTGTTACACTTGGCGAGACCACTCGCCAAGTGTTTCATTCAGAATTCAGTCCTAGTGTCGTGCAGCGATGGCAGGCGGCGTGCATGATCGAATAGACGAGTTGCAGCATCTCCAACGCTCGATCGAGTTGCAGTATCTCGTTCTAGATACTGCAGCCCGATCGAGATGCTTTGAAGACTTTTACATAATATTCGTTTCCTGTAAGCTTACACTTCGTAGTTCTTCATTAATTTAAGGATAGCAAACTCGAACGTTTTGTCACAAAAAAAGTGGCAAAAGTGATTGCCAAACTCGAGTCAGACAGACTATAGAGGCCCCTTAAATTAATGAAGAACTACGAAGTGTAAGCTTACAGTCCTGATGTGGCCTTTACAAGCTCAAAATACAGGCAGGAAACGAATATTATGTAAAAGTCTTCAAAGCATCTCGATCGGCTGCAGTATCTAGAACGAGATACTGCAACTCGATCGAGCGTTGGAGATGCTGCAACTCGTCTATTCGATCATGCACGCCGCCTGCCATCGCTGCACGACACTAGGACAGAATTCTGAATGTAACACTTGGCGAGTGGTCTCGCCAAGTGTAGCACAAAAGAAATTTTGTCTCGACAAAACTAATTTTGTCTACGACAAAATTACTTTTGTTGACAGAAGCAATTTTTGTCAAGACAAAATTGCTTTTGTCAGACAAAATCAACTTTTGTCTGACAAAATCAACTTTTGTCTGACAAAATCAACTTTTGTCTGACAAAAATAATTTTGTCGTAGACAAAATTACTTTTGTCAGACAAAAGTGACTTTTGTTGGACAAAATTTGCTTCTGTCAACAAAAGTGTGCATGCTACAAACGGCGCCCCATAACCTAGAGGGGTTTCATATATGTCATATTCTAAAACACTGGCTTTAAATAATGTAACGTCATTCACTCCAGCCAAAAATGAGGTGAAAATAATGGTCACAATGTTCGGGCTTGAAGGACCTGCATGGTCATATATAAGAATGAATAGGTGTTCTCGAAAATATAAGCCTGATCAAACGACCTGATCAAGTTACACCCCGTTAGGGGTTTATACATTGGTCATATGGGGGAAGTATCTTCTGCATTTCAAGTCATTTTGGATATACCCAACGATATGTGTCTTTCCCGCATCACTGTATTTATGAGAGAAATGAACTACAACGAGGGACTGCATGCCCGAGAACTCAGTGGCCTAAGGCATTGACCATTATACATCCAGGGGGGGGGGGGGGGGGGGGCGTGTATTGGCCCAAAAAAGTGTTAAGTATGTCGTAATTCTTAAGAACATTATTTTTGAAAGTTTTTATTTTTGTATTGCCCTTTTCTGACCAAAAACTGCCAACAAATAAACACAATTTCACAAACCGATACACCATTTCTTAAATCATCTAATGAGCTCCTGTACCTCTTAATTTTAAATCAACTTGAAGACATTCGAATTCGTAATTTAGAAAACCTTCTCATGTACAATAAGGGTATTTCCGCAAAACCAGACTTACATGTATTGGTATTTGTAAGTTTATCGACTTCAAAAACACTCAGGTACAGGGGGGGGGGGGGGGGCCCGCACCCGCGTTAAGTATTTCGCGGAAGAAGGGGTCTTTTTTTAAGACCTCCGCATGTTCGCGATTTTGAAAAAGAAGGGTACTTTTTTGTACCTAGGTACGAAGTATGGGGAGTGAAAATCCCCTTACAATCCACGAAATATACGCGGCTCTGACCACCGAGTGACTCCCGATGTGACTGGGCTTCCGAGTTTGCTGCCGCCAC
>OZ012684.1:93970524-94005524 GCA_963942565.1 Maea johnstoni
ATATATATATATATATATATATATATATATATATAGAAAGTTCCTGTACGACCCAAAATTACCTATGTACGGACACGTGGTTTAGATAGTAAATGCTGATTTTCAGGTCCTGTCAACATTCAATGTACCTGTGACATGACCATTGACCTAGAGGGGTTTCATATATGTCATATCCTAAAACACTGGCTTCAAATAATGTAACGTCATTCACTTCCAGCCAAAAATGAGGTGAAAATAATGGTCACAATGTTCGGGCTTGAAGGACCTGCATGGTCATGTATAAGAATGAATAGGTGTTCTCGAAAATATAAGCCTGATCAAACGTGTATGGCCCAAAAAGTGTTAAGTATGTCGTAATTCTTAAGAAAATTATTTTTGAAAGTGTTTATTTTTGTATTGCCCTTTTCTGACCGAAAACTGCCAACAAATAAACACAATTTCACAAACCGATACACCATTTCTTAAATCATCTAATGAGCTCCTGTACCTCTTAATTTTAAATAAACTTGAAGACATTCGAATTCGTAATTTAGAAAACCTTCTCATGTACAATCAGGGTATTTCCGCAAAACCAGACTTACATGTATTGGTATTTGTAAGTTTATCGACTTCAAAAACACTCAGGTATAGGGGGGGGGGGGGGCGCACCCGCGTTACGTATTTCGCGGAAGAAGGGGTCTTTTTTTAAGACCTCCGCATGTTCGCGATTTTGAAAAAGAAGGCTACTTTTTTGTACCCAGTACGAAGTATGGGGAGTGAAAATCCCCTTACAATCCACGAAATATACGCGGCTCTGACACCGAGTGACTCCCGATGTGACTGGGCTTCCGAGTTTGCTGCTGCCACTTAATAATAATAATAATAATAATAATAATAATAATAATAATAATAATTGATATTTGATATAGCGCCCTTTCCACCTATAATGTTCAAAAAGCGCTTAGAGTCATTGGACAGTTTTCATGGTCCATATAGTCAATTGAACTCCTTCTGAAATAGCAATATTTTCAGCTGTTTCTTGAAGTTTTGCACACTATCAGCAGCCTTGATGTTGTCAGGGAGTTCATTCCAATGGCGTGGTGCATAGGCACAGAATGCTCTGTCACCAAACCTTTTCAGATTAGTGAGTGGTATCTGTAATAAGTTCTTAGTGTTTGATCTTAGAGTCCTTGTATTGGCTTGTTTGACTAACAGTTCCCTCAAGTATAGAGGGGCACTTCCTTGCATGCATTTGAAAGTCAAAAGCAGAATCTTGAACTCAATCCTTTTCCTGATGGGCAGCCAGTGAAGATCTTTTAGAACTGGTGTAATGTGATCATACTTTTTGGAGCCACTAACCACCCTAGCAGCATTGTTTTGGACTTTCTGGAGCCTGCATAGCAGCTCATCAGTGATTCCACAGAGAAGTCCATTACAATAGTCAAGGCGTGATGTCACCAGTGAGACGATGGCACTCTTGGTTGTATCAGTATTGAGAAATTTCCTTATTTTTCCAATGTTCCTAAGGTGATAATTTGCAGACTTGATACCTTTTGATACAGGTGCAGACATATTCATGTTCGGATCAAAAACAGCCCCTAGATTACCGACGGGTTCATTAAGAACTGGTACTATTACTCCATATACGGTAATACTAGGAATGGAGATTTTCGCCCGCATCTGTGGGGTACCCATGACCACACCTCTGTCTTGTCTGCATTCAATTTCAGTTTATTTTGAGACATCCATGTATAAATGTCTTTGCTGCCGCTAAGCAGGCAGAGGATGGGGTGTTTATTTACTGGAAAAGTCAGCGTTTTTATTAAAATAAGGGTGCTTTTTTGGCTAGAAATCAGTGCTTTAGGGGTATTATCAAATTTTGATAACGAGCGTATGCGCCCCCCCCCCTAAATACCAAAGTGACACAGAGAGTGGAGATCAACCGAGTGAATGAAGAATGAACATTGAGGAGTTGATATCAGCGGTTGAGGAGTTAGGAGCAGCGGAGAGCAAACGAGGTTTTGAGGTCACCTGTTGGAGAGATGAGATCAGCGAAGAGTGATTGAGGAGTTGAGATCAGAGAGTGAGCAGTGTAACATCAAGGGTTGACCAGCAGTATTTTTGAGTGAAGTAGTTTGACAGAGATGGGCCATCACCTAAGTCTGTGAGAGACCTCCCCAAGTTCCATAAAACTTACCCCCCCCCCCCCCCCCCCCACTTCTCCGTTCTCGGAGGAGCCATGTAGACCATAGGAGACCCTAGGCCTGTAAATCCAATCACCACACCTCTTGTCCCGGCGGGGGCACTCAGGTACAGAGGGGGGCCGCACCTGCGTTACGTATTTCGCGGAAGAAGGGGTCTTTTTTTAAGACCTCTGCATGTCCGCGATTTTGTAAAAGAAAGGTACTTTTTTGTACTCAGGTACGAAGTATGGGGGTCAAAATCCCCTTACAATCCACGAAATATACGCGGCTCTGACGCCGAGTGACTCCCGAAGTGACTGGCCTTCCGAGTCTGCTGCCGCCACTTGCTGCCGCTAAACAAGCAGAGGATTATAAAATCTTAAGTTAAAATACGTGTTCCCGTTCATCCAATGTCAATGTTTTGACAAAAGAAGGGGTGTTTATTTAGTGGAAAAAATCAGCGTTTTATTAAATAAGGGTGCTTTTTTGACCAGAAATCAGTGCTTTAGGGGTATTTTTTAATTTTGATAACGAACGTATGCTACCCCCTAAATACCCAAGTGCCCCCCCCCCCCGGGTGTTCATCTTAATACACTACACTGAATATATTTTTAAAAATTGTGAAAATGTGTATTAAGTACTAGTTGAAGAGAGGTATTATGACTTAGAACATTTTGCTTCTATAATTAAAACAACAGCCCCTCCTTTCTAAGTTCTGAATATATTGAAGTCAATGCAATTATACACTGAAATTAATCATTTTGTAAATTAAAGTCAAAGTGATGTTAAAAAACAATAGACTTATCATCAATACCGATGCCTCAGATCTGAAAATAAGCCTGTACCAATCGTCGATTGGTACAGGCTTAAAGGCTGTCCCAAAAGTTGATCGAGTTTTGGTACAATTAATGCTGTACCCAAAAGTCGATCGCCTTCTGGTACAGCTTAATGCTGTCCCAAAAGTCGATCGACTTCTGGTACAGTTAGTGCTGTACCAGAAGTCGATCGACTTTTGGTACAGAAAATAGCTGTACCAGAAGTCGATCGACTAATGGTACCAGCATAGCTGTACCAATCGTCGATTGGTACGGATCGACATCTGGTACACGACATATATATATATATATATATATATATATATATATATATATATATATATATATATATATATATATATATATATATATATATATATATATATTATATATATATATATATATATGTGTGTTATTTATCCTTGTGAAAATAGTATACCGAAAGATGTCTGTGAGAAGCCAACAGACACTGCGAGATTAACAGAGACATTGGCAACAAACCATTTTCACAACATGGATAATGATTAATGAATTTTTCATCAGTTCCTATTTATCATCAATTCTAGTGGGTTGCATATGTATATATATATATATATATATATATATATATATATATATATATATATATATATATATATATATATATATTATATATATATATATATATACATATATATATATATATATACATATATATATATATATATATATATATATATATATATATATATTATATATATATATATATATATATATATATTTGTGGTCCTAACGATGAACATTATGAATATGATTGTTAGGATGCCAATACATGATTAATATTGTGCTCAAAAACATTGACAATTGTTAAAAGCAACGTCAGAAGCGCAATTCAGTCCAGAACAAAAAATACATTGACCAATCAGCTGCTAGAATCAGTGTAGCTGGTTTTCAGACCACACCTCCCCCAAAAAATGATAAAAAAAATCTCGCTTGCGATTTTGAATTTCAAAAGGGACACCCACACGAATTTTTAGAATGTGTTTTCACCACACCTGTGGTATGAGGGGCTATTCCATTAAAAATACATGGGGGGGGGGGGGGGGGGGTGAAACGCCCACAATTTCAGACCCCCCCCCAATGATTTTTTTTCATGTAAACCCCCCCCCCCCACAATGATTTTTTTTCATCTAAAGCCCCCCCACCAATGTTTTTCATTACTTTTTCAAAACCCCATACCCAATGTGTTTTTTTAAATACAACCCGAAAACGGCCGCTTTTTTTTCCTTTTCACAACACTGTATTTCTTCTTCTTTTCTTCCTCCCTTCTCTTCTCTTCTTTTCCTTTCTCGTTCTCTTAGCTATTTACGTTCATAGTCGAGTTAGTCGTAGTGTAGTTAGTGGTGTCCATTTTTTCCTTGCAGGTTTATACTCGGACTCTCACGAAAACACACCCGAGAGTTGGATCTGGCCGCCGTGGATTCATTTCACTCGTGTCGGCACACGCTATGTCACTTTTAAACATTGAAATAAAGTTTGAAAATGAGTTATTTCACCATTATAGATAATTATATGGCTTCACCCATCAATGACAAGCGGACACACGAGGAACATTACACACGTAGATATTACACACGGAGAGAGCACTTCACTTCACAGCAAGCCGCCGCTCACGGCATCACTTGAATATCGGGCGTTTTCGCATATCGGGCGTTTTCGCCTGACACCCCCCCCCCCCCCCCCACCCCATGTTTTTCAATATTTGACAGACCCCTCGCCCAATGATTTTTTTTATCTTGACCCCCTCTCCCCATGATTTTTTAATAGGTGAGCGTTCCACCCCCCCCCCCCCCCCATGTATTTTCAAATGGAATAGCCCTGAGATCCCCTTCTCAGCCCTCAGCTTCAACCTCTGTACTCCTCATGTCTTGTGTTTTCAATCAGAGTTGTCTGGTAAGGATCACAGGTATCTGTAACTAACCAAAAAATATAGACCTATACGTGCAATAAAACGAAGATAAAACGAGTTTTATGTGGTCTGTTTTGCTTATTTTTTATCTGTATATGGTAAATAAGCATAAAAGACCACTTGAAACTCGTTTTATCTTCGTTTTATTGCACTTATAGGTCTATATTTTCGGTTACAGATGCCTGTGTATAGACTTTGTCCCTATATCAAAAATCAAGAAAAACTATTTAGTTTATATTCAAAAATAGATTTCAAACAATTTAATGATATAGGATTAAGATCTGCCGCTGAGCATTGGTGCAGATTTATAGCCGAGACGTAGGTGTTTGTTGCCAAAGCTGAGGCCGCCAAGGCCGAAGCTTTGCAACAAACACCCTCGGCGAGGCTATAAATCTGCACCAGTGCTCAGTGGCAAATCTTAATGGCTATTATAGCGCATTTGAGTGATAAAAAAATTATCCTACAACTCTGTGGAAATGACACAAAAATCATGTTTTCTAATTGTTGCTGAGCCTGGACGCTAATGTTCATGCAGCGCGCAGCGCCCCCAAAGTGAAACGGCAGCAGATGTAACTAATTGAACCTCAGAATAGCAAGTTCATAGCACTAGGAAAATTGGATTGCGAAGCTTGCGATGCCACAAAGTTAACGACATGTAAAGGCGTATTGATATAGTTATTATTGTTTATTTATTTGAAAAGGCATTAGATTAAAAAATCAAAAACAATTTTTCAGCTATTTTGGCGCTCCTTATTGGGTTCTAACGACATTCGGGTGATGGCGAGCCGTCTGGCAGTAGTTAGACAACAGGCGCCATATTTGATTTGGATATTTACCAAAGTTGACGAAGGTAGGTCATAATCAGTTTCCGGTCGTATGTAAATGTGTGGGGTAATTGATAAAAGTGGCTTAGTGGTACATGTACTTAACAAAGATCTACTCCGGTTGTCAGTCACGCAAATGACAAGAATGACTCGGAATACTAGGAACGATCCCAAATAGAGTTACGGGATTTCATCAATATACTTCTCTTTTCACTCCATCTCACACATTAGAAGGAATAGCCTGATTGATAGCCAAGTCGGCTCCCGATCCCAGGGTCGCGGGATCGATTCCATCTCTCGATCGCGCAATTTTTTTTCCACCTGCCCAGTGCTTCGTGTGGTACTTAGAAATATTTCATACTCAAAATAATGGTGGCTTTATTTCTATTTTTTTTTTACTTAACTTTGCTAAAATGAATTGTTGGTCAAAACCGCTGATCCCAGAAAAGACGTCTGCCTGAATTGCCGTTCGCTATAAGGGCCGATGACTTTATGTTGGGCCTAGACTAAAAACAATCTTTTATCTTTGATTTATTATAATAAACATTTCCACAGTTGTGAAGTTAGGAATTTCTTCGAGAAAATATATAGTTTAATGGATGCAAGTAATGCCTAGCCTTCATATAAAAATTGAGATCTGTGAAGTTTAATGGGTGTAAGTATTAATTTATATCTGTTGATGAAGGACACTTGCATGCACACTTGCTGCACATGACTTTACCTTAGAACACCAAACACAAGTGGATTCGAAACCAGCCGGTCAACATGAACATGCAAGCCTCAACTAATGTCAACTAATAGCCGCTAATAGGCCAGAAATTGGTGCTCTGGGCACCCCCAGCTGGTGGTGGAGATAAGGTGTCTCAGTAATGTAATCGATGCGAGAGCCCTGATTGGTCCTTGTTCCCACGTGAGCCTGCGCTGATGCCTTATGTGGTACTCCTGACATGAGTCCAGCACTTAACTATAAGGCATTACTTTATGCAACTCCCACCCATCTACCTTCTATCTGCCCTTTCACACGTCCCCACGTGATCATCAGTGCCCTATCCATGCACCTTCCACCTGTACTTTGGGCTTGGATCCGTGCGCCCCCACTCACTTTTTGGGCGCACGGATCCTTACTACACTGCCACTTTCTATTCCTCCTGCGGCATTTAGCGCCTTGCCGCAACACTTGCCTTCCCCCTTCTCTGCAATTGTACTGTCCTCCCAGTACCTCTTTCAACGGGGCCCTATCTGGATTTGGTCCCGGCTCAGGAGCCTCATCCTGGATTTGGTCCCGGCTCACTGCTATGAACCGGGACCACTTTGAAACCAAAGAAACAGCTTCTCACTGAACATAGTGTGTTTTCAAAGCCCAGGTATTTCCATAGCTATGCGCTATAATAACAATCACGGGCCTTCATGAGACACTGCTACTGTACGAAGTGGGAGGTGTATTGCTCTTGATGCCACACTGTGAAATCAGCCAACCCGTTCTGTTGTGAGTACCTAGAACTTCTGGGCAATGATAACTATGCAGTCGTTTTCTGCGGGACTGCGAATGAAGTCACGTGATAATTTCGTTTACGTCACCATTTGGAACGAAAAATGGCAGGTCCTACGAAACAGGATATCACCACTATTTTTAAGCGATTACGTTCAAATCCAGCTAACAAAGTATGTATATTGAAAACATGTTAATCACCAATTACAACAAGATACAATTTTTAGTATGGGAGAAATATAGTTTTCGTAGTTGTAACAATTCTTTATATATCTAAATATTGAAACACGTCAACACAAAGATTGAGAAATGAATCGGACTGATTATTTCCTTGAAACTGAATCTGTAACAGTTTCAAAACATTTTTCCCAATCTGCAAATATTTAACCAAAGTAATCTCCCATGTATTTGAAGATTCGCTCAAACACTTTATCTTGAGCGTTTACTGTTTACTAATTCACTTTTTCCTTCAGGATATTCCTCTGAGCTGGCATATTGCATCAAGTACCAAATCCATAATAAATCTACCAACTTGATCAATTGGTCTTGATTGACTAATTTTTCATTGCTTATGTATTTTATCATCTCATTTGATGTGATTTTTATGTGAATGTTTTAAAGTTATGTCTTGTGACATCTCATTCACCTGCCATAGAAACAGTCACAAGTTCATTGACAATCAGAATAAACATACTTTAAGACACACCCATTGACGGCCTTAAAGACAAGCACAACTTATATCATAAATGAATCCGCCTTTACTTGAAATCATAAAATGTTGCATTACATATGGCATGGGCAGGACATTGCTATCAAGAAGATGAAATTAGGTCATGAATAGAGATGACCCTTGACACTCAGTACAATGTGACAATGACAGACTACAACACTTCTTAATAGGGAGTCCATCATTCTACAGGTGTTGCCATCAATGGAAATAGGTCCATAGCCTTAGGACGTTTCAGTTATTATGGGGCTACTAGGAATGTAAGGACTGGCCCTATCACCACCATTATTATGTTTTCAATGTTTTCTTCAGCTATAAACCATGCTCAATACCCAGTGATATTTCAACAACTTAGGACAGAAATTTGTGTAGTTCCTATATAGTTGAAACAACAATTCCTCTTCAGAAAAAACACATTACTCTATTTGATGAGTTATTTTCAAAGTTGTCAGACTATGTACACACTCCAGATGAAATGGGATGATTTATAAAATTTATGTCTTTCTTCATTATTTAGTAAATTAGGTTTTCCCTTTTAAAACAAGAAGTTAATATTTACATCTTTGAAGGATTTGAATGGGATAAAAGTGCCTTGGCACTCTCAATATGTATAATTATGTGGGGAATATTGCCATATAAACGGTTGTTTTGGATAGGTGATTTAAGTAAAATAAAAGTGCAATAACTGTTTGATTTATATTTCCTCAATAAAATGTTTTCGCATTTTTACCACTATCAATTGATTAGAAATTAGTTGATTACAACTCGCCTCTAACTCGTTTGTGAATTTATCCTCACCCTAAATTTTTTTCTCCCTTTCAACTCCCAAATTAAGATAAAGCATGCATGAAACACAAATAAAGTGTTACTATTTTTATCACAGTAAATTGATTAGAAACTATACTAATCAGGTGCAGATAAATAAATTTAAATTTAAATTCTGTCTATGAACAAAATCATGACTTAACCCATTAATGCCTGTATAGTAGCCCAGGGATTGACCTTAACATTTTCAGACAGAAGCAGATTTGGCTCCTAGGACAAATAAATCCTGATGCAGGCACCACGCCAGTAAGATTTTGCCAGAGGCACACTGTCCAGGCTGAGGCTAGGTGATCTTGGAGCATGCTCCCCTAGAAAAATTGGAAAATATGTGCTCTCAAATGCATTTTTTGTCACCATTAGATAAAATGAGGATATAATTTAGACATTTCAAGAAATTCGACACACAATATTTTGGGTGTCCTGAAGGGTGATTTTTGAGGGTTTGGGTGTCTAAATGACGCTCTTTTGGCTAAGACTATGGGTCATGGTCTTAGCCAGCAGGGCGTCTGGGTGCCTTTTTGGACACCCAAACCCTTAAAAAGAGCCCTTCAGGACACCCAATTGGCCAATTCTTTTTGTGTTGGATTTCTAAAAATCTCAATCTTAAGCTTATAATTGAATTATTTCATCTCCTTATAATTCCCATGACATTGTTTAATGATATCATGCTTTATTTTTATGAATTTATACATGTTCATGGACTCATGGTTGAAATATGAGTATATTGTGATCCCCCTTCAAAATTTGGACGCCCAAAAATTTTACAACTGCCAATTTTAGGCACCCAGTTTCTAAATCCTGGCTAAGTCACTGCTATGGGTCCAGGCAACATTTGTTTTAGGAGACCTGCAGACATGAATGGTTTGAGCAGAAATCCTGTAGAATCTTAATTCATAAGGCAAATGCTAAATATGAATTTAATATATAATTTCTTTTTGTTTCAGCAATGCTTTGACTGCAAGGCCTTGAATCCAACATGGGCTAGTGTGACATATGGGGTATTTCTTTGTATCGATTGTTCGGCAGTACACAGGTCACTTGGAGTGCACCTTACATTTATACGATCAACACAGCTAGACACGAGTTGGACATGGCTACAGTTGAGGGCAATGCAAGTAGGAGGGAATTCAAATGGGGTGAGTAACTCCTCTTCCAATTGATTGAATGATATATTTGTCGATTGTTTTGCATCAATCAGTGGTGTAATCGATTATGAAAAAAAATCATTCCAAAACTGTCACCATGTTATTGCTACTAGATAACCCTAAAATGCCAAAGAAATCCCACAAAAAATTTTTCATTCTTTTTGACATTTAATATGATTTCAAAAAGTTTACTTGGTACAGTTCTAGCATCAGTATGTATACATAATACACAAGTGAGAAATGATCAATTATACATTTGGTAATTCAATCAGAATTCTGAACATTGAATCAGGCTTAAAATATGGACTAGTAATTATAGTGACTAGTGACTATATTACTTAAGTAGGAAGCTACATTATACAAATTTATTCAACTGTAAGCTGTAAGATATTGCTATGATTCAAGCAGTTTCTGATAACTCAGTGGCCCATTTTGTTTCAAAGATGCACGTTTTGTTGGAACTGTCAGTTGTTTGGAGGCACATAATTGAGATTCCTTTGATTTATTGTTACACACAATTGTGTAAACAAATCAATCCACTTATATAACTTATCTCAATTAATGGATGCCACAAATTCCCAAAATATCTATTGTAAATGTTTTCAAAGTTCTTATAATTTTGTTCTTCTCTAAGGCCAAATACAGACCTGTTAAGTTACTTTTAAAGAGGCCTGAGGATTTCAAGGTGAATGCTGATGGTTAAATCAAAACAGTCCCACATGGATTAGTAGTCAAGGCCCCACATGGATTAGTAGTCTTGGATACTGGCTTTATTTTGTCCTGAATGTAGAGGATTACATAGAAATAATTTGCATTGTACATACAACTCAATTAGTACATAAATATACAGGGTATATAATATACTAAGATCAATTCAGCAAGATGAGGGTAATCTCCATTCTGTGTTAATATCATTGGTAGAACTACTGTGGCTACAGGGCTCAACATTAAGAAAAAACTTCATAAGCCCAGCAGGGCTAGTTACCGAAACTTTTACTAGCCCTGAAATATTTTTGCTAGCCCTGATATTAATGACAACTCGTCTCAAAGAGTGACCTCTGTTGATATCATAGGCTCTGTTGATAACATGAAAAGAATACAGTGTATTGTGGTAAATTGAGGTAAATTATCATCCAGGTATGCACAGCCAAAGGTGGGCTTCATAATATTTAAGTGATGACATTCTAATTCTATCTAGTCCCGTGGGGCTACTCACAGGTAGAATTTACTAGCCCTGACATTCAATAACTAGCCCGGGGCTACGGGGCTAGCCTTAACGTCGATCCCTGGGCTAGGTGGCCAGACTAGGTGAGCGTTGATTAAGGCCCGCTAGGCAGTGAAATGTTTATTTGTATATAGCTTGACCAGTCTTTAAATTGTTCTTTTTTTTTCCATCTCATAGACCGCTTTCTTCCGTCAACATGGATGCACAAGTGCAGATGCTCAACAAAAATATAACAGTCGTGCTGCTAAATTATACAGAGAAAAGCTTCATCATCTAGCCACCCAGGCCATGAGAGAGTATGGCACAAAGGTGAGTTCTTCATATGCTCCTTGATATTGTCATGTACATGTTCCATAAAACTATTGTCTGTACAAGTATGTAAGGTAGCTAAGCTGTATTCATACCTTGAATACCGGGAAAATGTCTCGGAGGTTTCATATCACCCATATTCACAAACAGGGTCTTAGTCAGGAAATATAAAAAATGCCTGTCCAAAACAAAATTTTGTGATTGTTGTTTTAAACAGGCATTTTTGAAATCCTGGGTTTAAAAACCCTGGCTGCAGTATTTCCATATTGAGTATTTTTATGTAAAGTACCATTGTGAAACATCACTGACTTTATGTGTACCTATATGTCTGTTTAGTGCTATTAAATGGTGGTTGACCAGAGCTTGGCTAGGTATATGTTATATGTATACATAATGCTTGTAACTTTTAACGCAGCATAATAGTATATCTGTTTCAGAAAGTCCCAAAGAACCTGTCTGTTGTAAACCATAGAAATAAGGAATTTAGAACTGTATTATGTAGCATACCTTGCTACAAAGTAGAAACTGGTAACTCATTGCACAGACAACCTGGTATGGGTGATTCTTAATAAATGAAGGTGCCCATAGCATTCATAAAACTAGATAATTGTCCTAAAATTAGGCAACTTGTGGTGTTGTTAGACAAGCAGATTCCCAAGACGAAGCAAATTGATGTATTTCTAGTAGTTAGATTGAAATGATATTTGTCCTTTGGCTTTGGAATTACTGATGGGCAGCAATTTACTGGCCTAGTGCACTTTTTCAAGGGGATGGAGGGCAGTAGACTAAGAGGCACTTAAAAAAGTCGTAGTCAAAGTAGGTATTGGATCCATTTTTTGTCAGAAGCAAAATGTATGTATGGGCAGTTAGCACTGGCTGAAAGTGACCCACCCTGGTTCAGTCAACCCCTGCAGGCCAGCCTGACCCAAGTATCCTAGTGGTCTATGAGTATGCAGATATGTTTTTGATATAAGCATAACCAGGCATATTTGAAACCAATTTTCTCAGTGACCTTTATTCAAATACTTTTCATAAAATGCCCTGATATTTTCCAAATGTTTCTAACTATACCAGGCTACCATGATGTTGTTGGGGAAGGTAGGCAATATGAGACGTATGGCTAAGAACCATGTTGTGACGTTATCTGTACATTTATTGCTGCAGGTGGTTTCTATTATAAAATAAATTGATTTTGCTTTATCAACACATCCTATGGGTAGAGCCAGGGTCTAAGCCAAGATTTTATAAATGCAAATTTTAATGATATTTTAATCACAAAATCCAGAACCAGATCCAGCTATCCTGCTGCTTTATATTCATACACCAATCATATGTTTCAGCGTTTAATGTCAAAATGACAGATTAAACTTCAGCAATGTTTAATTATGTCTTAGAGCAGGGTTTGCAAGGAAAAGGATTTCTTTATCACCAGATAAAACAACATCTTATGGATTTTTTAAGCCTATGAGGAAAGGTATTTTTCTGATAACTTAGAAGTCTGGCATCAGGCATGCAGGAAGGGTCCTGGCCAAGTCCCTGTCAGTAGAGCACAGGCCAAAGGAATTCACATGTTATCCTCCTTGAGGCTATTTCTGGCAAAACTGGAGCTCTTGAACTGCTAACACTGGTGGATTGGGTATTATTTATCTTGCTATATTCCATGTCAACTTTGTATGCATTGTTCTAGCTACCTTTACATGCATCAAATGGGTATATGGTGTATCATGGTGTGCAGTGAAACCATATAACACAATGAACATAATACTTACATAGCTCAAAATGGCTATTAGTTTCATTAGAATAATTCTTCTCTTATGAGCAAATTCAATAATTGAGTCCCATTCATTCCACTTCATAAATGTAAAGGTATTTGGCCTCAATCAGGTGTCCTATTCAGCTTAAGGTGAAGCTGGGTTTGGAATTTGTTTTGACCAGTGCTGTAGTATATAAGAAAATCTCATGAGTGTATCAAATTCTAGTACTCGTGCCTTTGAAAATTTAATCACCCATATTACAAAACTACACAGAAACACAATTGCTTCTCAATTTTCCATCCTACGCAATTTATTCTTCAAATGATATGTGAATGCAGTATACAGCATTCTCTACAAGTGTCTTTGGATTTATCTTACTTTCGAAAATGAATAAATATTCATGTGTGATTTCTTAAAATGTTCAAAGGTGAGTTAATAGTTGAGTTTGAATCAACACTTTAATTTTGAATATTTTCAGAATTATCCTTATGTAACTAGAGAGATATCTCCATAACGGTGAGGACATTTTTGTCCACTGTAACCATGAATGGGTAAATCGATCTTGTGAAGTACCACTAAATAGTATCCATTCATAGAGGAGAGTTATCAGATACAAGGGTACTCAGTTTGGATTGCACATGTTTGTTTTTTTGGAGACAGGAAACAGACTTGCCAAGTTGGGCAAGTAGGTACTTGCTTTTACTTGCCAGGCAAAAATTAAATTTATCTTGCCCTGAAAAAATATTGAATTGTATGTTTAGGTATCTCTACAATTAAACATTGCATACCAGGAACTTTTAATTTTCAATATTCAGAAGCGTTGTTTATAATACGATTTATGCATTTCATATATTTAATCATTCCATCAAAAAGAAATATTTGGAATTTTGACACGTCACGTTGGGCAAGTAAGAGATGGTTTCCACTTGCTCAGCATCCACTTATACTTGCCATGGCAGGTGGGTAATACTGGGAGAGGTTGAGTAAGTGATACTCTATGCCAATAGTCAGTGACAAGCCTGGAAGAGCTTGAGTAAGTGATACTGTAGTATGCCACTATTCAGTGACACGTTTGCTCTTCTCTCATTGTACTTAGCACTTTGATGTGAAGCTCAGCCATGCAGACGGCAACAAGGTTTGAACTTTTCTTCTCTGTCTATGCTAAGACTGTCCTCTACTACTTTGTACTATTATCATTATCATTGCTGCGGCGGCTGCTGCTGCTGCTCTGTGGCATGGGTAGCAGGTGGCGCCACCTACACACTAGTGGCGACCCCTGGGTGTGTGCCGAGTGTCACCCAAGCTTAATTTCCCTGCGGTGGGTACAATAAAGTAGTGGACATTGCACCAAAACTTGTTAAATCTGGTTATGGATTATAACTGATAAACCAGACTGGAGGGTCACGTTATTAACACATTCTATTGCAGATAACCTGCATGATAACTAACAAATGGAAATGGTTTCAGAAAAATCCATATTGTCTATGCCCTATCACCTATGTACATTTAGTTAAGTGTGGTTAGACATTGAAATGAGTGGGAAATATAGATACGGTAAGATGGCATGCTGGGTTTTCATATATAAGATCCTCTTGCACTTGTCTAACCATTTATTCAATGAAGATTCAGACATATATGTCCCACCTGTTGATCGTTCATTCAAATAGGGTACATCTTAAGCTGGGACCAGCCAAATCAAAATGTCTATGGTACCAATTATATGCACCTGAAAATGTATTTTGTGAAGCATATGGAAGATTTGGTTGTACCGTATATACCTGCTGCACATGCCTCAGAATTATGCCAGTTACACTTTCTAGCTGTGTTTCTTGCTTCAACTAATTTGCTAGTGCTACAAATCTCATTTTAATTTGAGCATTTGAAATTATGCTGTGTATCTTTATTAATTAAGTACAATAGGCTGTATGATTTAATGACCAATAGATTACTTATTTTTGAAACAGCTTCTGGCCTGAGATTTGTTGTAATTTTAATGCCTTAAATTTCAAATAACATGTTGTTTTTTGTGTGGTTCTGTTGAATAGCTAAATAGCTTATGGCATCTTTATAACTGACACCTTGAGTGCAGTGTGGCTGCTGTATCTATGCTTGTATCAAGGTTCATTTGTGCTTAGCTTTGATTCATTTGAATATTATTCATCCTTCACATGTTTACCAATTATCATCTGCCTGGGAATATTTGAGTGATACCTTTTGAGAACTTGAGTGAAGTGTTATTATATGCTATAACGCGAGTCTTTCAAAATCCCCTCTTTGTCTTTCCCATTCATGTTTGTGGCATTCCAAAAAGACAGGATATTTTGGTGACTTCTCTCTGATAAAATTATCCTTATGCTTATAGAAATATTCATAAGAGAACTATTGATCAGAGCCTAATGAATATATGCTTAGAAAAGGACCACCAAAATAGTCAGTCCTGTTTGAGTTGCTATATAGATGAAAGGGGAAAGAAAAAAGAGGGATGACTTTGCCCTTTTTATCTCTAGCTTTGTTTTAGCTTTTCAAGCTGTCAGTGTTATTGAATAACTGTGTAAAGACTCATACTGGTAGATGTTATCAGCTGTTTGAAGAGCACTAGTGGTAGAGTGATAGCATCCTGTATGGGCACAGCACAGTTTCCTGTGATCTTCCTGTCGGCAATGCTGTTCACACACTGTCAGCCCACATGGCCCACATGTAGCTAGGAGTTTAATTGCTCTCTCACACAGAGAGACAGAGGGTGCTGCTGCTGCAACAGGTGTTACTCTAATGAATTCAGCCACAGTAAGGAATAATCAATACTCTGCTATGAGGACTCTCTTAACACTATATTCATCTAGTCATGCATTATATAAATATTATCTTTGATATTATATTTGTATTGAACTAAGTGTTATCGTCAAAGGACTGTTGTACATACATGTACCTTAGCAAATAAGGTCAAGTGGAACCCAAGATGTTATTAAACTGTGCTACCTATTTTCTTATATGGAATTCCTTTTTCAGTTATACAACTTCATTTCTACTTTAAAAGTTATATTTCTGTAGCAAGCATTATTGCTTAGCTGTAATGTGTACAGAACCTTCTTTTTATCGCAGTTATATTTGCTCTTTTATTTTCAATTGGCTTTTGTTGATTAGTAGCCAGCATGAGTTATGGAATCATGCTTTTCAGTTTGCTTCAATTTCGGTTTCCGTGGTGGCTCAAGATGGTACCGATGCATGGATTGATAGATTTGTGGGCTCATTTATGTATTGCTTCCCTATTGTAGCTTCACATAGATAGCCACAGCTCTGCAGAGTCGCCCTCCCCGGATGTCAAAGAAGTAGACTTTTTCAAAGAGCATCACGACTCTCCTCTGGCCGACACCACGGAGACCACGCCCAGTATGTGCTTCAGCTCAGAAAACGCTGTGTCGGGGCCCAAGCCGATCAGCAATGGCAGCCTCGCCAAGAGCAAGGCGGCGTCGGCAGCGGCAGAGTCCGAGGACCCTGGGCACGGACCCAGCGTGGACCACGCCCTCAGTATATCTCCCACCCAGGCCCAAGCACAGGCAGAGCCACGCAAGTCCACCATCGGTGCCAGGAAGCCAACTAGCGCAAAGAAGGGAGTAAGTATTCCTCCTCTTTTCACAGTCACTTCTATTCAGCTTGATCCTTGTGTGCAATGGATAAAAAGTAATATGGAAGAGTAAGTAATACAGGTTTATTTTTTGTTGAAAGACATTTTACTCTGATTTACACAAGTACTTAAGGTACCTTTGAGTTAAAGTGAGTTTTGAATTTAAAAAAATTCACTGCTGATTTTAGAGCTGTTTGTTCAAGTAATCATTTGCATTTCCCTTCCTTCTTGGGATAAAGTACCCCTGTAAGTCAATTTGTTTACAGTTTTTTGTGCTCGAGCACAAAAAGCTTAAAATTAAACCTACAGCAATCAAATTAAGTATATACAGTATTCAAGCCCACATGAGAATACTCCCAGAGGTGGCACTTGAGAAGTATTCCAATTCAGTCACTCGCACTTCCTAAGTATTTCAATTCAATTATTTATTTCAACCGTGTTAATCGAGTGCATCATCATTATCCTTTGCTCTGACTTACTGTATTACTTGTTTGTGTTAGTTTGGTGCGAAGAAGGGCGGCCTGGGAGCGCAGCGGGTGCGGGCTAACTTCAGCGAGATCGAGAGCAAGGCGCAGCAGCGCGACCAGCAGAAGGACACGCTGGAGAAGATAGCCAAGGAGCACGAGGCAAAGACCAAGGAGGACCAGGAGAAGCAAATGTGAGTAGCAGGGTCTTAGCCAGGATTTAGAAACTGGGTGCCCAAAATTGGCAATTGTAAAATTATTAGGCGTCCTATATTTCAATGGAGACCTCTATATTCAAATTACAACCATAAATATGTATTAATTTATTGAAATAAGGTTTACTATCCTTATACCATGTCATGAGAATTATACTAAGGTGAGAAAAAAGTCAGTACCATATCTGGCCATAAGCAGGCGCGATGACAGGTTTGTGTCCATGCTGGGTCCCAATCACTGGTCACTATACAAATGTGCAGCGTTGTGAAGGGCTGTCTGTGCTGCCTTTACAACTGAAATGCCATTCTGGACTACTAACCTATTAATGCTGAAGGATCCCTCTTGATATTGTTGTCTGGATCTATGATTCTTTTGGAAAGTTTTTGTTACTGTTAAGATTAACATCTCTCCTTCAAATATTTCGTCAACTGTGCTTTTGCTTGCAAGATTTCTTTGAACTTGTCAGGCTGCTTTTGGCTACCTTGGATATTAATGGGTAAATGAAATGAAGTGAATTTCTTGTAATGCTTTAAGTAGAACGGTTACATTTCTACTAATATGAATCTTTTGTTTTGGTTCTTTGAGATGTTTATCTGTCCTGTGATATACCTTATTTTCTACATGTTTAGTAAGCATATTGTTAAAAATCATTTAAAATGATCCAATACTTTTCCCTATCTATGATGGATATCATCGATGTCTTGAGTAACGATCCGCATCCCTAAATGTGACCCATAATGCTGCTTAGGAATGTGTTTACTGAAAAAAGCGGTCCCCTAATCTAGTTCTGTATTTTTATATGCAAGCTGAATTTTTAAAATTAAATATCTTTTTTCAGGGCTTCCATGCGTCTTGCCTACCAGGACATGAGTGTAGAGAGAAAGAAACAAGAAGATAAAATGAAAAAACTGGATCCAAAGAAAGCGGAACAGTTTGAACGACTTGGTATGGGCTTTACGTCTCAAAGGTAAGATGGTTTAGGTGATCAATAGCTTAAAAAGGCATTGATTATTACATACAATAGCATATGTACAGAATTGTTTATTTGGTTGGCTGTTTATATGTTCATAAAGAAAATATTGAATGGGGACTCATACTCGAGGTAAGATATTGAGAAAATAATCCTATTGGGTGTGGGGCCTAGGGGCTGCTCAAGGCGAGGCAGGAGCCTTTGATAGTCTAGATACTCTGAAATGCATCATGAACTTTTTCCTCTCTGCTGATAGAATTAGGCAATAATATTTTGTTAGTTAAGCATCAGGTTCCTATCTTCATTGACTGTCTGTGTTTATTCAACTTTGTTAGTGACCATACTTCTCTTGAATGAACTGGAATGGGTACAGACACAGTCAGTATGCTGGTTGCATTGGGGGTGGGGGGGGGGGGGGTCACAGAAATTTAGTGCTGATGATATATAGTCAAAAGTGACTGGCAATTTTATTTTGTCAACTATGATACCGATTTTGATTTGGAATTAGTTCTAAGAAACTTTATGATTTTCCTCCTGTAATTGAACTGTGACGTGGCTCAACTGCTTTCAGGTCTGCCAGCCATTCCATAGCTAATGATATGCAGGTGATAGAACAGGAGGCTCCTGCCAACTCCAGATCCAGCTTCGATCGCTACTCAGCTAAGAAGGAGCGAGAAAGAGACTTCTTCGAGGACGAGTTTGAATTTGTAGGAGGATTTTCCAGCGGACCACCTAAGTAAGTAATATCTGTGCAAACCCAGTAGACAGGATACCATATTTTGTCAATACTGGTAGCATGAGTGTCATGGTGAAGAAAATGTATGATATTACTTAATCCAACTAGTTAGAACCATAGTTTTCAATAAGTATGAGACAACAAAAATCTTGTGTAATGCATATATTATGAATGTGAGTCAACCAGGTGGCAGTCATGCATCATATAATGCTTAACGTTGGGAAAAAGAGGTGTGTCTGATATGAGATTGCCCATACATGTACTTCATTGGTTTGAAAGCTATTGCCCTAGAACACACATGCGACTGATCTGTTCTTTACCAAATGCATGCTAATTATGACTGTCCATTACACCTTGAATTGAAGAGCTAGTAATCAAGATATGGTAAATATTTATATCTGTATTTGGGAACATGTGATTGTTTTTGCTGACACTTTGTTATGTGCATCTGTAGATACAATGATAGTCCATTTGGTAAAAAAGAGGATCGATTTGGCAGCAGCAGCAACTGGGGGAGCAATGGCAAGTCCAGCAGCTGGGACACGGCCGACCGCTTCGAGAGCAAACAGAGCAGCTTCACGGAGGACATACCTGCCAAGGATAAACAAGATGACAGGTAACAATCATCACAGTTACGCCATATATCAGACATACAATCATATTTCAACATATGGGCTCGATCAAGCTGTTACGGAATCACACTTTTGCTGTTCAAGCTTAGATATCTTTTTAATGGAAAAAGTTAGGAAATCATGCTTTATATGGTTGCGTAGGGCTTTGAAAGTTCTTTTAAATGGACCAAGTTTCAACTTCCCCAGAAAATGATTTTTGGGTAAAAAAGTGAAAAAACATGCCTGTTACGGAATCACTCAAAATTACCATCTGTTTTCTACCACTTTAATCAAATACCACTTTCATGCTGTTCCTGCCACTTTTTTCCAAAAGTTTCTTTATCATGTGGTAGGTAAATTTGTTTTGCACAGATTCCACCACAAAGTTAGGTGTTGAATAAGTAAAAGTGAACTTTATTCAAGAAACTTTGACAGATGGTCTTGTTACGGAATCACATTTATCATTTGTTACGGAATCACATTTTCTGTAACAATCAATATCTTTCATTAAAAGAGTGCACTATGGTGAAATTTTCTGCTTTAATAAAAAGTTAAGTTAGTGTACTGATATAAAGACATAAATTTTACTGAAGGGAGCACTTAATTAGGAATTACATGGCAGCAGAGAGTGGGTTTTATACGTCTCTGATGGTAGGTAACAGATGACAATGTCAAATGTTAGAGGGACCACTTCCCCACGAGGGCAATTGTTAGACAATTAACTAATATAAGCTGTAATTGATTTAACATTGAAGCTTCTTATAAATAGATCATTAATCTGAAAAGGTTTTGAAAAACATGATGTTACCTTCTGCATTCTCAGAGGTAGATTTCACTCACTACCTGGTCAGTTTTATATCACTTCCTGTACATATCAAGGATGTTGGTATACCCCAGACAATGTGGATTCTGTTTTTCCTCCACTGTCCCCTCTCATTAACACCCCTTATTGTTTAGTCTGAGGAAGGAGGAAATGATTCGGGGGGAAATTGCATCTACCCTGATTAACTGAATGGGTGGCTTCAGGATTAGGGATGTAGAGGTGAATGGAGACATTGCATTTGCAGACAGGATGGAGGTGTCAGTCAAGGTACACATCTTTACACATACCAATTGATATCAAACTAGCTGAGTTATGAATGAATTATGAACATATATAGTTAATGCCAAATTTGCTAAATACTTATAAAATAACTATGTAATGATTCTTTTTAAACATGCATTTGTGATCTTATTAACTGTTGGATATTTTTTCTGGAGTAGATCATACATGTCTATTGGGCGAATGGAGAATCCCTGGAATTTTTTTTTTAAAATCATTTAGACTGATGATCTAGCTATGACTGGCTTTGTATAAAACAGTATCATATGAGTCTTCCATATGACTATATTGTATCTTTGAGTGATGTAAAAAAAAATTGTTCTCTGAGAAATGTTTATGTATCGAATCCTTCCCCTTCTACACTTGTGACAAAGGTTTCTAAAGTGTCCTCAACAGTGTGTAAGTTCCATCTGAAACACTGAATAAATTCCTCTAAAATTTAATGTGGGTGGTTAAGTTTTAAAATATATGCATGAATAGAGACTTCGGGATCTGGGCTACATTGACCATGTGCTAAACTTAAGTTTTCTTCTTTACTTGAAGGAGAATCTCTGTTTCTGTGAAGGTATCTAAAATCTCTGTCGAAGAGCTTTCCTGTCCACCACAGATATAAATTCTCTAAAATCTACTATTTTACAAAAGTCTTGAACAAATAGGGTTCAAGAATGATATAACTATAGGATAAGACAGCCAAATGAGGGAGCAAGTTTTCCTGAATTTGAGGGAAAATATTGAATTAAATATTCTAAAATTCTGTACGCAACAGTTTGAATAGGTTGATATAGCCCATTATAACCATGAACAATTGAACATGCATGTACTTCTTGAAATAAATGCCTTATAAAAAATCACTGAATTTAAACTAGAGTGAAAACAATTCATTTATATATTTGAAATTGTCCTTTTAAAGGGTTACTCACAAAATTATTTGGGTGTCCTGATGGTTGATTTTTGAGGGAGTGGGCGTCCAAATGAGGCTGAGATGCCCTGCTGGCCAGCTTAATTATACTCTACTTTAAAATTGTGTGAATGTTTTTAAAAAGGTAGTTTGGTGCTATGACACATTTTGAATAATTGTACCTTTCTCAAAATTGTATGTGAGTTACTTGTTTATAAAGAACTTCATCTGATTTCCATGTACAGCTTAGTCCTTGTCCAAAGCGTTTTGATGCCATATTGAAACTACTACTCGATAATGGACATATACTTTTTTTTTCAAAATACTGTGCACAATGTCTCATTCTAATTATGGAAACAATCAGTTAATACTAAACTTAAAGTTAAGATAATAAACTAGTCCATTTAAAGAATGTTCAAGACATCTATAGGCTTGAATCAGTCAATTTATCAAATATGTGATTCCGTAACGTTACGGAATCACCAACTTTAACCCCAAAAAAAACACTGTTTGAAAATTTATTTTTCAAAAGTGTGCCCCTCATAGTTAAATTAGTGTTAAAATGCTTTTTTCTATGAAGTTTCATGGTAATGATCCAATCTGAACATTTTCAAAAATTAAAAAAATGCTATTTTTCTGTTACGGAATCACATGTTACGGAATCACAGATCACTGTATTTTAAAATTCATCAAAAACACCCCAACACATAATATTCAATCCTATATCTCTTGTTACAGTCTTCCCAGGTATAATTGTATCATCTAAAGCAATGTTGAAGATCATAAGATGGTTTTACAAGAAAATATGGTGGTTTTAACATTTTGTTAAATGTTATTGTCAGAAAGGCGTTGAACAAACAAACAAACACCCTGCAGTAAAATGTTCATAACTTTTTCATAAATGGGAATACAGTAAATCTGACTAAAGATCCAGAAACTTCAGAATTCTAGCTTTCCAAATATGTAAGATACATATTGCTACTATAAAATTTATTTTTTGTCTTAGATGCTAACTTCAACTTGATCGAGCCCATATGCATTCCACTATACATGTTGATGCACTAAGTAAACATATATTTGCTTTCTGATAACCTATATTAGCACACTTTCATATTTTTGGACACACATTATATAAGATCTAATTAATAATAAGTTCACATCGCTCATTAGGAAACTATTTAAGTGTTCATTATGTTCCTCTGGGTAAAAGTTAAATTGTAATAGTGAATCTGATTTTCAAATTTACCATTTCTTTACAACAAGGTTGCTTATAGTAGCCAGCATGTTTTTGGCTCAGAATCAATGAGTCATCTTTGTAGCAATTTTCTCCAGTGCTGTTTCAATCTGCAATTAGTGTGTACAGTGCAATTTTGTTGTATTTTGTTCCTTTTTCACATGAAGTGTGGAGGATATCCCAGGAATGGCGTCTCCTGATGAGGATGATAGGTAACTAGCCGGGTCCTCCCCCCTGGGTCTGCCTAGCCATCTTGTAACCACGCACACCGCCCCGCCCCCTCAATCATGTCTTGCTGTCCTCTAACAAACACATGCAATCCCAGCATCAGTCCCATCATGTAACATACATGCAATCCCAGCATCAGTCCCATCATGTAACATACATGCAATCCCAGCATCAGTCCCATCATGTAACATACATGCAATCCCAGCATCAGTCCCATCATGTAACATACATGCAATCTCAGCATCAGTCCCATCATGTAACATACATGTATGCTTAGTTCTATCTCAGTCAGCCCCAGAGTAGTAGTAGCACAGATATTCCTTAACACTTACATACTACTAGTGCCCAAAATAGATCTGAAAATGTTTTGTTTTATATATCTACCCTAAGCATCTTTTTGAAAGAATGAGATGAAGAATTGTTGACTAAAATTCAACCAATAACTATTATGTGTTGTGAATTCATGCTTCATACCCAAGATATTTTCAAAATATTATAGGTCCATACAGTTCTTTCCATGGAAGCTCTTATGCATGAATGGGTTGAAGACATTTTGAGTTAATTTCATAAAAGACTTTATACAGTCTGCTTGATAGCTATTCATTTACGTTTTTCACTAAATCATTTTAACTTTGGCGCTATTTTAGCATATGTTATCTTTGTACAATTTTTGACTCAAAACCTTTTCTAAATCGTGAACATTATTCAAACTTTGGATTGACAAATTTTAAATTCTGACCTGTTAGTCTTACATTTTACCCCAGGCTTATGATATTGATAACAAAAAAAAGAATAAAGAAATTACATCATTAAGTTGTTAACAACAATAGCAATAGTTTCAATGATGAGAATAAACATTAAAACATAATACTCAAAATAATGATTGTGACGATAAGGAATGTCATCTAATTGCTGAGGGTAGAGCTTCAAATTACATTTTAAATTTTAACACAGTGCCTGAAAACCCACTCAAGAGATTTAACTTTTGATTCTTTTTATGTGTATACTAAAATCTTTCTAAGAAAGCTTTGATTGTGAAATGTGTCAAATTGCTTCCAACATACTGGTTATGATAGTTATTTATTTCCGTTTCTTATGTGTTTCTTGGTTGCTCCATATAAGTCCAGATTAAAACGTGTAATATTCTCCCCTTGTAGATAACTTTATGATTTACTTTGGTTCAGGCCATTTTCATTACATAGACAACCCTACAAGAATATATTTATCATTGCAAACATTTGGTTGTTCTCCTCATTGAATGAATAGAAAATAATAGAGGGAATGAAAATTATCATGAAAGAAAGTTTACTTTGTGTGTGTAAAAGTTAGATTATGCATAATGTAAATCCAATTTAGAACCTTTTTGCACTTCACTTAAATGAATAAAAGTTTACACATATTTGTGCTACCATAATTGAAGAAAAATAAGAGTATTTGCAATGATTGTTTAAAAGTTCAATATGGTGGTTTATTTGGGTATGTATAACCAAAAATCTAATTTTGAACATAACACTAAAATTAACAGTTGTAAACTTTATTTTAATGTAACTAGATTTAAAGTGGGGTATTAACAATGGTTAATTGTATCTTTGATATGTTGATAAATTAACATACCTGGGTAATATAATTTTAAGATCCATTTTGAGAACTTTGCTACTTCATTGAATACACCAAAGTCGGTGTATAGGATTTACCGGATTGAAATCGTATAAGGGAGTATTTGCAATGGTATATCCACTTTCTGGGACTAGTCACCCGTAGTCTCCACTGTAGTATGGGATATGATTTAGTCATGCATGAGAGGAAACATGGTTCACAGTCTGGTGCTACCAACTACTTCACACTGTCGTGGGTCTTCCATACACGGACAGGATAGGCCCCTCTTCCACCTCATATACATCCATCCAAAACCTCTCACAGACCAAACATCTTATATTGATCTTAAAGTGTTTCTCAGTTGGTCTTGATATAGTTGTTGGTCTTGTTAGGCTATAGATTAGGGATGATTGGTCATGAATTGGTCAGTGGTAGATTGGTCATTGATAGAGTCATTTCTTGGGTGAGATTTCAGGTCCTTAGTTGAAATCAAACCGCAACATTGCACCAGATACAACATACAGTCAAAAACTTCCTTGAGAGACCACTTCCATGCTGAGACCAGTTGCCAAGAAAGACAATCTGAATTATCCCCCCATGGGAAATCCCATAAATTTGACTCTGCCTACAGATAATAGTCTTAGCCAGCAGGGTGTCTTGGGTGTCATTTGGACACCCAGATCCTCAAAAATCATCCCTCAGGACACCCAAATTTCTCTGTGATAAATTTCTTAAAAATCTGAATTCCAAGCATACAGATGAGTGTTTTCGACCTTAATACAATTCCTATGACATTGCACGAGGAGCCTTATTTCATATTACTGGTTCTAACTTTTAATCTGAGTATATTGTGGCCTCCCTTAAAAGTCAGGACACCCCAATATTATACAATTCTCAATTTTGGGCACCCAGTTTCTAAATCCTGGCTCAGACCCTGCTACAGAGACCATTTGTCACAAAAGCAGCAGCAACTGTATTTACGACCAATTCACACCCTATCTGTGACCTAACAAGACCTGAGACAACCAATATATGACCACCCTGTCAAGACCGCTGTAAGAAAGTATAAGGCCTCTACACAACTGGTCAGGAAAGGTCTTGCTTTGGTCAGTGTGTGGTGACAATGATGTAACCAATCATGTAGCATCTCTCTTTGCTTGGTTTGTTGCCTTCTGTTTAGGCTGTCTGTGTTGCTGCCAGAGCCTAACCAATTGAGTTGTGACACATCCAGGCAGACCTCCTATAATTCAGAGGAGTCATTAACAGTAGAATGATCACAGCATGCTGGGGCTAATGTTGCTTTCATACAGTCATAAACTAGACACCTAATGCTACTCTTGATGTGGCTTTCATGATAACCTGATAATTTATGTTCATAATCTGTGAACTTAATAAGCTATAAGCATAAATATCCATATTAGAAATGCGGATGATTTAATGCTTAGTTTGATTCAGCAATATAGTGTCTAACTATTGATTACAGATCATTAAATCAAACACTAGCCCTCGGTTAGCAACTTCCTTTTTTATTGAGCCTATAATGTAATAAAAGAATAAGGACAGTCTAATTGAATGTTGCTAGAATTATTAAAACAAACGAAAAGAATGATATTACAAAGATCGGAAATTCTCATGTTTAACCTATGAAAGAGGTAGTAATTCAAACCTGCAACAGAAGTTCAAAGCTCAAACTCACATTGAATAGTTTATTAAACATAATAGAGTGGATAAAATGTTGTTCCTCTGTACAGTCAATCCTTGGTCAGCATTGTTAATGGTGATTGCTTGGAATTGAACTAAATTGCGTAAAAATTGAAAAAAAAAGAGTTTAAAGAGTATTAACTATTACTTTGAGATATGGCATTTTGATGTACCATGAAATGATACATCCAGACTGCAGATTTCTGCCTGCATGCGGTTTTTATTGCCATTAGTCAAATTTTGTTAGGATAAAAATATTGTAATATTTTTCAAAGAACAGTATCTATGTTGAAGCTATTACTAAAAAGATACTTTTTACCTTTTATAATTCACAAATTGATCATAGACTAAATGCTTAATATTAAAGAGGACATGAATCATTCATAAGAGGTTAGCACTGGTGATATATGCTTAGGACTGTAACACACTTTTACACATTTGTCATATATATCAGAAAAATGCAAGCAGACAATTTTTCTTCAAATTTTCATTACATATCTCATATAATTTTTGTTCATGAACGTTCTATGTTGTGCTCATATATAAACATATCTATAATTATCATGAAAATAACAAAGATTGTTTTTATTTTTCTAGGAGTGGCCGTGCCCGCAAGAATTATGAAGCAGCCTCTGGCAGTGATGCCCAGAAAAAATTTGGAAATGCCAAAGCCATTT
Source organism: Maea johnstoni (assembly GCA_963942565.1). NCBI lineage: Eukaryota > Metazoa > Annelida > Polychaeta > Spionida > Magelonidae > Maea > Maea johnstoni. The sequence continues at coordinate 93,997,803 of OZ012684.1, forward strand.
CATCAGACGCATTCTTCTCTGGATCTTCCTCAGACGTAAGTGGATTCTGAAAGGGAATAGAACTATTAAACTATTATTATCGTTATTAGAGCTTTTGGATGCTGTGAAGGAATTGGATAGAGCTATTAATTCAGTATTGATTTATGAACATATTCTGTGAAACCACAAATAAAATGGGAACATGAAGAGATGTGAAGTTGGTGTTTGAGATTTATTTGTTTTAGGACTCATATATACTAGAATTACAACTTTTTTCTGACTACAATTTTTCCATTAAACTTATTAAGGGTTGAAATCAAACAAATTTAGTTCTTATGTATTTGTGTTAATTGGAAACATTGTTTTCCTTAATGTAGTGATTTTCTCTTGGTTGAAGATGAGGTTGTAAAGAAAAAGAAGAAACTACTGTAGAAATGTAAATGAGAAGAGAGTAATATTTACACATACATTCACGTCTTTTATTCAGCACTATTATTACGCAGCTTGAGCATTTTGTCTCATTTATAGCTTGAACATTATATCTTGTATTCAGCTTAATAAATGCAGCATATGAGTAACTTTGAGGGCAGCTATGGAATCTGAACTGATAATTGTTTTGGATGAAAAAACAAGAAAATTTATGTAGAAATTAAGCAGTAGACAATTATAGTTATTTATTACTTTATATTTTGTATTCGGTTTTGAACATCAGCATTTTACCTATCATTTTTTATTCCATGTTCAGTTTGAACATTGACATTTTACCTATCATTTTTCATTTCATGTTCAGTTTGAACATCGGCAGAACATGAGTCGCTTTGAGGGCAGCTCTGGGATCTCTAGTGATGATTACTTTGGACGGGAAACGAAGAAGGACCACTATGGAGGAGGTGGCAATGCCAATGCCCCCGATCTTGATGAAATCCGGGAAGGAGTGAGACAGGGCGTAACCAAAGTGGCTGGCAAGCTGTCCAGCTTAGCTAATGGAATGATCACCTCCCTGCAGGTAGGTCTGCCTTTCTCACTAGTGCTCTACTCTAGCATATATACATCAACTAAACTAGTAATCCATATATATATATATATATATACATATGTATATATATATATATATATATATATATATATATATATATATATATATATATATATATATATATACATATATACATATATACATATATATAAATATATATATATATATATATATATATATATATATATATATATATATATATATATATATATATATATATATATATATATATATATATATATATATATATATCGATTTATCGTCCCAGCACTATGTAGCACCTTGTAGTAGAAAAGCTTCTGAGGCTTTACTTTTAGTTAAATACATGCTAAGCAAATCCTTATCTTTGAGCTATTACCATTTCATATAGAGACACGTCTCTGTTTCACTAAGTATATTAGACTATTAGTAGATTAGTATCTTCTTTATCTAGAAATTGTGTGATATCTGTTGATATGTATGAAATACAAATTGGGGGTTCATTTGCATATTTCATTAATGTATTTTTTTATTCTGGTTTGGAACTTTTAGGATTTTTCGTTTGGTTGCTTTTGTAGGACTCTTGGGATGACTTTTAGAAAAGCTTCCTTTTATTTATTCTCAGGTAAACTCTGCTCTGATGTGATAACAAGCCTGTCGTTTATATTGCTCTCTCTCTGATTGGTTGGTTGAGAGTTGCGCCTCCGAGAGAGAGAGAGAGCAGCCATGTTGACATGCGTATGAACATGCAGGCTGTCTGTCAGGCCTACAGATCATGCTTATGTCAAAGCTGTTCCATTCAAACCCAGGGGGCACCAGTGGAGATTGATCAAAACAACTTATATAAGATGGTTTCCTGAGTTGTTTCATTAGGTTGGGACAATCAGCGTTTAGTAATATCTGGTCAGTTGCCTGTTTTATTTTTGTTTATTGATGGTAAAACATTCAATTGATAAAAATTAAAAAAGAAACTAATGCAGGTATTTGAACTGAAATAAGTAAATATTTTTGGCATCCTATTTTTCAAGGAAAACCACAATATACTCTGATTAATTATTGAAATATCAAAATTAGGCATAGTTTCCATGTACAAAGCAATGGGAAATATATTGAGGTGAAATAAATCAATTTATGCTTGAAATGACATTCAAAGAAATTCCTCACGAAAAAATTGGGTGTCTTAAAGGGTGATTTTTGAGGGTTTGGTGTGTGGTCTTTCTCCCATATTTCTCTGGTGCCCCTTGCCCTCTAGTGTAGAATGGAACAGTCCTAAATGCAGTTGACTTTTGCTGTTGATTTCTATTGCCTGGCATTTTCTACATGGCTGACTTGTTGCTGTCCATGGGAATGTTACAAGCAGCAGACCTGAGACTAGGACAGCTTAGTCGTCCTTTATTTACAAACCTGCTTACTCAATACACAAGAAGAATATGAATTATTCATAATGCTTACCTTATCAAGGCCTGTAACTCTATTTCCAATCTAGTGAGGCTTCATTGTTGGTTAATCTTGTTGGACAGTTGCTATATTATATCTGTAAGGTGAAATCCTCTAGCTCTCCTGGGGATCCACAACATTTTGAAACTAATGCAATTGTTCTTGGCAGATGGGAATTTTGTATGCAATCCACATGCATGGTGCTAGGACTGTGAATCTTCTCTAAAATGCCATGAAATGATGCTTGTATTGTTATTTCAGGTATAAAGTTTTAGAACGTTTAACCCATTCATGCTTGAAGCCCACAAAGAAGCTCAGACCAATTCTATGGTATATTTTGACCAGATAATATTATGTAAAATATTTGAAGTAAAAATGTACTAAATGATATAATAGAATGCAAAGTTTTCAAATTACCATAGCCCAAGATGGTGAATCCTTGCCATGAATGGGTTAACCACTCAGATGACCCAGTGTGCTAATCACTTATCTAGTGAATCATGAAGACATCAAATTTTTACAATGAATTTTCTCTATATTCTCCTCTCTCCCCATACTGTCACCTTTTCTGACTCTGCTGGTTTATTTATCTGGAAGAAAGGGCTTGTATGTGGGGTTGGGTTTGTAATATAGAAGTGCCTTAATGAGAGAGCTATAGGAACGAAATATCTGACAATAGGTGTATCCTATTTGGCCTTGTTGAAAAGCCTTTTTGGGATAAGCCATCGGGAAATGTTTTTCTTCAAAGGATATCACTACCTCTTAGTTGTAGAAGTATTTTCCTCAATAGTTGATGTACTTTCCTCCCTGTAGAGTGAGGCTTTACCCTTAGGAAGCACATGCTGCAAGGGAAGAAGTGTCTTGTAGGAGTTCTATTCACAATTAGTATTTCGTTTGCTTTGTTTGCAGAGGAAATGACCTCGTAGTTGCCGAGGTTAGCGCTAGTTGGTAAGGACCCCGGATTTTCATTCGGTGTCAGTGCACCTCTTTCAGCTTACAGATCTTTGCACTTTTACACTTATTACAGGAGCACTAGGAATGTGGTAGATTTCAAATTATGTGTAACCCTTTATGCCTGTAGCACCACAAAAAGACATGGTGAAATCTTTGTTACTAACACATCTTTCTGAACTAAGTTTGATGGAGAAATGTCAATCCGAACTCAACCAGAAAATAACTCACATATTAAAGGTGACTTTTCAAATTAAAGGTTATTTGTTTATAGAGTTTAGATAAGCATTTCATCTTAAACAAACACTTTCCTAAGGATGCGTTCATTGCTAGTGCTCCTAATAACAGTTTATTTGACATCTAATCATGTCCGTGATAAACCATGCTAGTTTTCATCTGTGTGGTCTCATCTTTTATCTTTGTGTCCCAGGTGAAAGTGTACATGTGTCTTCTATTTAAGTCGTTCACAAAATATTTATCTTTAAGGTTGCATCTGCGAGGGTGATTAAACAAAATGTCAACAAAAATGTTGAAATCAAACAACGACTTTAAACTATCTTGTCGATTTACAACCATTACAGTATTCAATTATAAGTCATTTGAAAAGGAACCATTATTCCATGGTATCAATTCAAAATTGCTGAGCATTTACCAATGGTGTTTCTTCTTTTTGAAATATATGCATTTTCCTTTATTTTAAAATTATATTTGTTCTATTTGAAGCAAATTGTAGTACTAGCAATTAATGCTGGTTTGTTAGGTTTTGGAAATAATTTTCATAATTGAGTTTATGTGGAAACTGATGTTGTATTGTGTTTAATTGGTCTGGCGTGAAGTTACCAATTACCCATCCCAGTTAATATTTACACCTTCACATGCATAGTTGACCCAAAACTTTGTATTCGTAAGTGATATGTTTATGAAATATTTAATTTTCTCAATTACAATTTGTTAGTTTGTGAAGCATGTTTGCTGAGACTCATCAGCTCTCTTCTCCTCAGTATTCTCACTGTCACACATTGGAGCGGTGTTAGTTTTATACTCCAGTCTGAATGATAACTTTGTACAGTGTTGTTCTTGACCGATATGATAGAGTGTGTAGGATCCTAGCTTGGGACACTTGTGATAATGTTTTATCACACAGATTTCTCTTGTCGAGCTTGCCTACTGTACCATAGGCCATTTTAATTACTTAATTTAATGATTTTATCATCATTGTTTGGTGAAATTCAGTTGTAAACAGCATTTCTTTTGCAAAACAATATTACATCTCTAGCCATTTTACATACCTTTTCCATTTATAGTTATAAAAAGGTCTGCCTTTTATAACTAAACTTTTTGAAGAAATGATATAAGAAACCAACTGATGTTTAATTACATGTTTTACGTTTCGGTCAAAAATACCATCAAAATCCTGAATGGCATGCATGGTATACTGTTATCGGCATAGAGAAATCAAATACCCATTTTTCTTGTGACTTATGTCAGGCATCTTTTATATCGCATTCTTCTTTTAGATGTTCAAATTCTGCCTTAAGCCTGACTGTATTGTAAGAACGATAATGGTTGAGATGATTGAAATGTTTTTGTTTTGTCCATTTGGTGAAGGGAATGGAATTTAATTCCTAATCAACAGATTTGACATATTGATTGGTGGGCTACCTCATTAAGTCAGGGGTTAATATATATATATATGTATATATGTGTGTGTATATATATATATATATATATATATATATATATATATATATATATATATATATATATATATATATATATATATATATATATATATATATATATATATATATATATATATATATATATATATATATGTGTATATATATATGTATATGTATATAGAATGGCAGTTTCGCTGCTATACTAATTGGTGTATGGTCCACCTAGTTAAGTAGCACTTTGATTTATCCACTCTGTATGGTCATATCTATTCGGACACGTATTGCCACTTTGATATATTTATTGTTATGCCTGAATTAAGGTTTATATAATGGACATCTAAGAGAAGCATATTACTATTGAAGAGATATTATGTGAGAGACGACAGGTTTTGTTTGGCTAAATCTATTGACTGGGTTACACTTATTTAGTTTTACCTTTGTTTCAGTAGATTAAACTGGGACGGTGTTAGATGAACTAAATTTGTGATGAAAAAATGGAAATTTAGGTGCTAAATGCTTCAACATGATTCATCAATTCTGATTAATCATTCACTGCTTTGTTTGTTCCAGGATAAATACACAACATAATAGAGGACTACACATAGACAAATGAGTTGAACTCGGAGCTCCTTGTGGCTGTTTGATGTCCAGATGCCAGTCACAGGATCCCAGCCATCTACACCCTTTCACCCTACGACTCTATTCTCCACCAACAACAACTGCCATCTCATGCGATGAACTATCCTGAAGGGTACGCACATCAGAACCCCAGCCAGAATTGTGTACCACTGTTTCCAGGATGGAAAAACATTGTTGGCGTACCATACTACAGTTTATTCCACTAGTTAATCGGAAAACAATCCCGAAACATGTATTATGTCAATTGCATATTTTTGTTCAGAAATGTCCAAACACATCAAACTGATTATTTTACAAATGTTACCTTGAAATTGATAGAGATTCCAGACCAACATATTTCAGTGATGTGTGATTTACAAGGGTCTGATCTCCATATCTTCCCTGTCCTGATGTCTTACAATTGCTCACACTCACACCTAGGCAGACTGTTTTATAGAAATCTCAGTCACAGTAGTGATGATGATGATGCTAATGGTGATGATAATGATGATGTACAAACTTCAATAGATACTGACTGGCTGTTCCCAATAGCGTAGTGGTTTCCAGTGCCTGACCAGAGCCATAGCCACGGTTGCTGGGGAGGATTTTAGCCAGCATTTTAAAAATGTCTGTCCAAAACAGCAATTCCCAAAGTTCACCCATCCAGATTTAGCTACTCAGTTACTTAAGATCCTAATACCAATTAGATTTAATAGCCTATTGTGTCAAAAAGAGCAATTTTTACTTCAGCCATGTCTTAGCAGATGGTTTGTTAGGAAGACATGATTGTTATCCCAAAAATGTCAAATTTGAGAATTCTTCATAGAAATTTTGCCTGTCCATAAGGAAGATTTTCATAAAACAACCCACCCAAAAGACAGGCTGGATGGGTCCTGGCTAAGTCCCTGTACAATGCTTGGCATTTTACTGAGGTTTTCTTACTACTGGTTACTGAAGGCATACCATTAGCTCTCTCACTTGAGAAAGTTATACGTCACTATTCTTATTATGGATTAAGCCTGAGCAGTTTCCTAGTGAGGCCCTGGAGAACTCACTCATCGCTACACAGCTCTTCAATTGCTAAAGACAATGAGGAAAGAGCGCCAATTTGATTTTTTTTATGATCAGCCTCTAGCATTTTACACAGCAGAGATGAGTCAGTTATAGAGATATGTGTTATTATGTCTGAAAATTAGAACAAAAACTGACTTTGATACATATTGAAAAAAAGTTAGAACTGATTTAATGTTGGCAGGTTCAAATCATCATTTGCATTAATGGTCAGTTGAGTACTTCAGTAAAGCTTAAGTACGGTAGGTGTCAAGGTACTTGTGACCAGTTATTTCCAGAAATTTTGCTTACATGAAATTTTGTAATTAAGTTTTTGGTTTTCACTTCCTTGAAAGCTAGTTGTAGTGCAAGACACTTGTAGTGTTTTGGACACCTATCCTTAGACCCATCTTTAAATCTGAAGTTTTGGTGTCAAACAAATGTATATTTTAGGCAATTGTATTTGGGATGCAAATGGCTGTGACAGTATTATGGATGTTGAAGCTGTTATCATTATGAGTTGAATGGATAATAAGGACACTGCGATATATTTGTTACTTTTTCTTACCTCATGTGAGCAACACTTTAAACCCTCTATCCAATGCATAGGACCATACCTTAACCCATCCATACATTCCACTTGAAACTGATGTCTAGTTCTTTGATCCATTGGAATGTTACTGGTGAATGATGCATTCATTTTAAAGATATTTGAAGAACAATTGTAGGTTGAGTTCTGACAAACATTTCTTAGCAAATATTTTCCAAATTATGGTATTCTCAAAGAGATATTACCGAAGTTGTGTGGCTGCTTTCACACAGCAGGCATAGATGATTGAAATATTTTTGTAATCTTCTTCTTATTGAATTTTGATAAATTAAAGATCTCAGATCACTGTTAATGCCCTTACCACACTTTGGTATGTCTTTAACCCTTAAACTACTGGTGCCATTTACTGACCAGACCTTTGAATTGTTTTTGGTCTAACT
>OZ012684.1:94010524-94080524 GCA_963942565.1 Maea johnstoni
CCACCTTGAAGAGGCCTTGAGGAGGCCTTCCTGTGGCCTCACGGTCCTTATGAAATAAAATTAATATCTCTTTTCTTTAAAGAGTGCTGTGAGGCACTCTCAAGGATCAGTGGGAGCGCCGCATGGCCTTAAAGATTGCCGTGCGTCAGACGCTAAGTCAACAAATGTCCGTACGGCAGACGTGGACCATAGACTGATTTGCGAACATGTTCGCAAACCTCTCTACGGCCCACGACCACTGATTTTCGACCGCACGACTTCTACGGTTGAGGCCAACTGCTTGAGGCACCCGCAAGGTGATCCTGCGATCGCCACGGTTTTCGGCCGTAAACTGCCCGCAAACAGCCCGCACGGCGGACGGATGCCTAATGTGACCAGGGCTTTACTGTATGTAGGAATGTAATTATGTATGCATGCATGCTTGGATTTATGTATTGAAAGATAAAACATCAAATGAACACAATCAGACAGCTAGGAAAGTCAGTAATAGGTTCATGTACACCTGCTTAGAAGGTCTACATGGAAATCTCAACGTCTGACCGGCCGGCGGATGAAGTAGAAAGCATACCAGTACAGGGTATTCTAATTTGTGTGGAGAGAGTTCGCTAGCAACAAAGGGATGCCAGGGGAATATGCATAATTGATGAGAGAAACATCGCTCTATTGTTCTGTGCTGGGGCATGAAGCCTTGAACTTAGACTACAGAGCATGCGGCCCCGCCCAAGTGTACTGCTAATAGGTATGTAGTGTTACAGTAGTTAGGACGCTTAAAAAAATGTCAGAAATGTTTATTTGTCAATACAACTAATTAAGTCGGAATTAGGTGAACAGGGGAATGACGTAGGTTCCTTAAGGATGCCTATGAGGTTAATCTGTGAATAAACGGCCATTTTGAGGTATCTACAAACGGTATGTTGAAGCTTACATCCGTTTCCTCTTAATCTGACCAACTGTGACTGTCTAGGCCACCACTGAGCAGAATAAGAGAACATTTCATTGTCGTACGCACAGACAGGGGAGAGTTTTGGTGCTCTTTTCTTTAAGTTAAGTTTTGCCAAAACACGGTCGTTTCTATCGTCCATTTATTCAAAGTTAACAGATTTGCTTGAAATTTGGCATTTACAGGTAAGAGTATTTTAGAGGTAGGGTATCACAATTTCTTTTGACTTTGTTTTAAAGTCTGCGGTCTTGAAGTTACAAATGGAATTGTCCACATTTTGGGCAAAAGTTGGAACGAAATGGTTATAAAATTTGGAAGGAGCAGAAAATAGAAAAGGATGTAACACCGTTCGTGAAATTTGATGTCGTAGCTCCATAACTGTGGAAAGAAGCGCTGGTTGATATCGCCTTGGAGGGGGGCGGGTTTGTTTTAGTTTTTCATCCCTTACATCTAACTCCCTACTGGAATGGCACCTTTTATTCCTCATCAAACCTTTATGGCAATATATGTTTGGTAGGCTAAATGGTCATAAAAAGTCAGGGTAGAGAAAAATTGAAAAAGTGACGCCATCACGCAATTGGTTATCTTACACGGATGGCTCAGACCTCTATAACCATTTGGAAGCATATCAAAGCCAGACACGTTTATTGGCGGAATGGCTGGAGCAAACTAGACTCTAGTGACCCAAAATGATCATAGTTCACTGGAACAGGGAGCTCGGTCAATAACCTTAGCAACTGCAAATGGCCAGAGGGGGGGGGGGGGGGGGGGGGGGGGGGGGGGGGGGGGTTATGATGGTGTAAGTGGGACAGCAGAAAACTAACTCCCAAATTGCTGAAAAAAAGCTATCTATAATTGCTGCATTGGAGTCCGTACCCTCTCGAATGATACAATTCCACTTTCTACTTGTCATAGACAAAAATATCAAATTGTTCTTTAAACTTTAAACCAATTATAAAATTGGGTATCTGATATTTATTTTCACAACGATGTCACATGTAAGATCATATACATTTTTAACTTTTGCACTTTTTAAACTTTGGCACATGGACTGTTTTTGCTGCAGAGACTGATGCGATTAGCTGCCTCTCCATCCATCTCTCTCGGAAAATCAATTGTTCTTATTGTTCTTAGTGTCTCAGTAGAGACCTGGCTTATTCAAGCCAGGCCCCGCTAGTATGGTTACTTTTTCTTCAGCAATCCCAGATTAGTCGGATCATCATAGGTCTGAGGAAAATCTTGCCCTTCTAAGGTTGTTACGTTGGGTCCTGTGGGTAGTAAGCCTGATCGAGTGGATTACGTTAACCCAATTTTAAATATAGTGCACACATTATCTGAGATCTCTTGAGAAAACTCATCAGATAGGGAAATATTTGACACTTAAACGAGACAAGCGCAACAACTTTTAGACAAATTTTTGCAAAATATTGTTTCGTTGAAGAGAAAATTGGATATGTGTTAGATGATCGCTCGTCTCCGGAAGCGAATGGGTTGTTACCACTTGTAAAGGGAGTCGCGGGGGCACAGCCATTTGTTAGATGCTTGGAGGATTATGAGTCTCAGATGATCTAGTGAGCGAGTTAGTGGTAGTCACAGTGACAGTGACGCATTGAAATCAAATCCAATACAGATCCACCGTTTTGCCAAATGATTACCCTTGCGGAAATTCCAGCTCTGAATATTGTATTTGTAACTTAGTTTTGCAGCAAGAAGATTGATGGAGGTCCGGTAAGCGGATATGATGTTGTACGTTACACTGAATTAAGTGATTTGTTTAAGTTTGCTGCCAAATCTAAGTGTTTTCCGAAGACAACCCATATCCTTAAGGGCGTCTTAAACGTTGTTTCCCAGTCTGGCTCTGATCAGGATCACATGTCACTTCCCCTTTCTAATCTTTGAAGATTGTTAACCAATTTACACCTTATGGACACACATAATCTGACAACGAACTTTCAACATAACTCGTCAATTATTTAGAATACGTTTGAAGACGTTTTGTTAAACCCAGCCGGAACTCTACCTTTTAATGAAATATCCTCAAAGTCTAGCCTGTTTGTGAAGATAGACACATGAGAGGCAGACGGTATGTATGTTTCAGACATGGATTGGTTATGGAGGAGGGCTTGTTCCTGGCCTTAACTGACCGGCTAGTTCAGGAATGTGACCGCTTGGTGAACGTTCATCCAAACGTATTATCGCAAGTATGATGATAAAGTAAACCAGTCCTTGGGAACACCTAGTATTTCTCAATTTCAATATGGTCATGGTCATATATACACACACACACACACCATACACACACATATATATAAACACACACACGCACACGCACCCACACACACATATATACACACACATACATATGTATGTATATATATATATATATATATATATATATATATATATATATATATATACATATATATATATATATATATATATATATATATATATATATATATATATATATATATATATATATATATATATATATATATATATATATATATATCCTTTCCAAGTGATCGCTCTAAAATATCCACTTGTAAATACTACACATACTTCACACTGAATTTAACCTGTTGATATTGACATATGCCTGTTTTGATACCAGAGTTTGCTCTTAATTTCCCAAAAGCCTTGTCTACCTTTTACCAAACCATTCTTAAATCAATCATGCAAAGCGAATGTTGCATAATTTATCGTATTGACAACCGCTGAGAATCCTAGAAAAACTGATGAAAACTGGGTTGCCTCCCCTGAGAAAACGGTTTCTATCCACTGTTATTGACGTATGGTCTTTATTTCAACGATATTCACAAGAATGCCATTATTCCATTTGTGCAGATTACAGGGTTAGTGCAGATACTAGGAACCAGTTGTAAACCAAACGGCAAATATTGATAAGTTAAATCCATCCGCAAAAGTGCCCGCTATATAGTATGTTAAAACTAAATCATTAACCTCTTTTACTCCTCTTGTTATGATGTAACATTTCTTTACAGAATTTATCAGTGAAGATTTTAGGAAAAAACGTATAAAACAAAGATATGATGAATTTTTGTTTCAATATAAATCCAAGCGGTAATCAAGATCCCAACCCAGATAATTCGAGACACGTTGGTGTGACGTACAAGTAGGAATGTTAAAACTCTTCTTGCAAATGATGATTAGCAGAGGGCCTCAACTCCATAGATGCTAGTTATGAAAATTTCAGTGATATTTTCTGATGTGGAACACCATATCCAACCATATGTTTTTATTCACTGTTTGTTTCAAATGTTTGTACGGATTCAATGTTTGTTTAAATGTTAGAATGAAAACATGCACTCGTGCAGTGATTGAAATATTTTAATCACGAACCTCTAGTTAACCACAAAATATAAACAGTATGAATATGTTATCATACTCGCAAGAAAGGTGAGGCATACCTTTATAGGCAGCAATATTCACATGCAGAGAAAAGCCATCGTCATGAAGATAGCCAAAGCTTTCCTGACTTTATTTAGAATAATTCGTCATCATTTTACATAAGTTGTAAGTGAAACTCACAGACCAGTGGCAAATATCCAGATTGTTTATGCACTATATATATATATATATATATATATATATATATATATATATATATATATATATATATATATATATATATATATATATATATATATATATATATATATATATATATATATATATATATATATATATATATATATACATATATATATATATACATATATATATATATATATATATATATATATATATATATATATATATATATATATATATGTATATATATATATGTATATATATATATATATATATATATATATATATATATATATATATATATATATATATATATATATATATATATATATATATATATATATATATATATATATATGTGTGTGTATATACATGCATACATTCATAAGTACATACATACCTACACATTTTATTTTGTTCTTACATTCCTCAATATCTATATGGGCTTTGCTTCTTAAGAGCATTTAAATGTAATAACGAGTCATTTGTTTAATAGAAGAGATTGTAGATAGACATTCAATATAACTTAACTTTAGCCACGATTGCCTCACAATGCCATATATCTAGCACTGGCTAATGCTTCCAGCCCAAGTCAATGTCTGTAGCACCCAAGATTAATCACCATCGCTCCGTTTCGGAGATGTCTTTCAATTTGTCACCGTGCTCAAACATGCTGGCCCTAAGCAACCCTTTATCTGGTTTTCTCTGCGATCAGTGATAAGTCAGAGAGTCAGCCAATGACCTTTTTGTATTTCTGTCTCCATGTTACGCTATAATGAAAAACTATCCAATTTAGACACACAGCTCAGTTTTGCCTATGAGTAATATAAGAATACTTGTCAATCAGATTAGAATTTGCCAGCACCAAAGAGTTCATCCCCGCACTGTCTCAGATTCATTATACGGCTGCGAATAGTAAACTAGACGATCAGGCCTCGTGGTGTGGACGGATGTCTGAAGAAACTAGATTACTTTCTAGTCGTTCTTCATGGTCCAATTGTAAGGCGTCACTTTAAAGAAGAAAGGAAATTGGTTTGTTATACAGCAACAAACCACTTTGTACGTCAACTATTCAATTTAGGAAATCCTACGTGCAACAAAGAAGCTCCAAGAAAACAATTTTTAGATACAGATTGTATCGCCCGGTAAATATTTATATATATATATATATATATATATATATATATATATATATATATATATATATATATATATATATATATATATATATATATATATATATATATATATATATATATATATATGTGTGTGTGTGTGTGTGTGTGTGTGTGTGTGTGTGTGTGTGTGTGTGCTGATCTCTCGAATTCCTAAAAAGCTCATTTAGAATATGAGTATTGCAAAATAGGCCACCATCATTTGAAAAAAAAACGCTCAATCGGTACACAACATCTAAGCCTCATTCGTATCAGGAAATCAAAGTTAGCAACCAATAATAGAATAGTAGTAAGTGTTAACTTTACGCATCGTTTGACTATGTCGCATAAACACACTGCTGGGAATCTGTCTTCAGTTTCGAGTGATGATGCCCACTTGGTGTCATATTGGTCTTTTAGAGGTGGTCATATCGTCTACTGGCAGTAGCTGTCATGTTTTAGCCGCTATCGGAGGGCTGACTGCGTGGCCCGTCGGCGCCAAACAGTCGCTGGGCCCCTGAACCTCCCCTTAACCCTACTTGTCCTGTTGAACCGGATTATCATGACACGTGGCATGACATGCACTTGCCCTTTCACCCAACCCCCGGCGAGTTTATCAGCAGCATTGAGTATGGTAGGTAGGTTATCCGTGTGCATGTATTATGTATGTATCAGCACACCTCTCCCCAAGGTGCACGGTATTGAACGGTCGTGCTACAATTAGTAATGTAAATAGATTATACGCTACTCATTGGCTAACCTCTAGTGCGTGAGCGGGAATCAACGCAGATGTGAAGTAAAGAAATCTAAGTAGAAAAAAGGGCCTTAGCCAGTTTGTCATATTATCGCCAACACATACAATCGTTCGCAGAACCCATGCAACCTGGACATTCGCGACATAAACCCATCATGCAGGGAGGTAGGGAGGGAAGATTAGGTTTGACGTCACAGCTTTAGTCCCGCGACAAGATAGAAGTAATCGGGAAGAAATTCCTTTTCTGAACGGAAAGCCGGGACGGAAAGTTCTATGGGGTCTCTCAGTTGCAAAGGCACCACCATAGACAACGCCGCACATTTGTAAAGCGACAAGGTCAACTTGCTAGTGGGGATCCAGCGGAGACTTGCACTCGCGTCCGCTCGCTTGAGAGCCAGGCGTCATAACCACTAGGCCACTGAGATCCTCTCACCATATCTCGGAAAAGAATGTTTAGTCAGGGTAGAAGTCAGGGAAAGAACCTCTCACGAGAAGCTTATTTTCCACAGACATTGAACTATGTTATAGATGACTTCTTTTGAGTTTGACGTAAAATGTTTAAAAGATGATTAAAAAATAATCAAATGCAATCAAACTACTTATCACATGATGTGCATATGTACTTTTAACTCTAATCTGGAATAAGTCGAAAAGGCATGGCGACTTTGTCTGAAATGATTAATTATCGTACACATGATAAACGTATTTACGTAGTTCATCTCCGGTTATACATTTGCATAATATGTGGAAATTCTGCTAGGAACACGCACCAGGTCCGGCTAAAATATCACTAAGTGGCCTGAGAGACTTCATAAAATGTAAAATACCCCTATAGATATTCAAATATAGTGGCCTGCCATGACCAGTACTTTTGGCGAGCTTCGCCGGGAAATTAATATTCGATCTTGATCTTGTATTACAACGCACATCCGTACATTGCGTATATTTAGATTTGGCAGTACCAGCGTCTGTTAATGACTCACGCATGATGATATCACACGTCTGTTCATAACTATAATTCTAAACGAATGTTTTGTGAATCTATACATAAAACTAATAGAATCGTGCCTGAAGTAACAGATGTTTATGGCAAATGGTGACAGACAAGGACTGTATGACAGCATTGGTATGCAGATTTGCTATACAATGTCTTATCTTACCATTCATATCTTCCTGGTCGAATGGAAGATCCAAAGAGTATCGTGTAAATTCGTTCAACTGTATACATTTAAGGGGTACATGGGATGATTAGGAAATCTAAACAAAACATAATGATGATGCTAGAAGTCTTGTACGGTGTTCGTGGTGTTTACATAGCAAATGGGGCGGTCTTTCACCTGTCTGGTATGCACTGATAAATGATATAAAAGAATGGACAAGCTGGATTGTTAATAAAAACTCTTTTGTCACCCTTGACATTGTTCAGAGACATGTAGCGCAATGGAAGGATTAATACAATCGATACGATCGTGATCACCTAGCTAGCACAGCTTGTCAATTTGTTCATAAATATCGACCAGAGCCAGCTAGTAGCAGTTGTGTTCTGTTTGCGTATTGCTGCTACCAGCCTGAACACAAGGCGGCCACACAGTCAACGCTTTTTCCACATAACACACAGACACAGTGAGCCTTACTTCCCCTTCCCCTTACTATGAGAATAGGCTGCGGCGGCAGAGGCGAGTGTTTGTATACAGTAGGGCCAAGGCAATCTCAACTCCCATTTTCCTCCTCAGACTACTACTACGGCAGTCGCTGGAGGCACTCTTCTCCCAGTTACAGACATCGTTCTCCGCCGGCGGGAATCGACACCTCAATCTCCACACCAGGCGCTTAGTGTGTGTACACATGGTACAACGGCGAACTTTGATTAGCGAGGTAAGTAACTAATCTTGCTTGATTTTGTGAGGTGTTTGGTTCAACCATATACGAGTAGTAGTAGTACTGTTATTTGCTGTATTCATCATGATACAAAATAGTACGACTTCATTTTACAAATAATAAGCAAAAAACATGTATATACAAATACTCTATAAAGTTAAATACGTGGTTTTACTCAAACTCACGTATATTTAAAGCTCATAAGTGAGCTGCAAAACAAACAAACAAAAAAAGGAGCTTGAGTACAAGTCTCCAGGACAAAAAGCTCATGAAAGAGCTAAATATATTTTAAATAACGAAATACAGAGTAAAGAGAACTTTCATATATAGTTAGAGAGGTTGGAGGTGCGATCTCACTATGTCCCAGGTAGCCTATCCACTAGGCATATAGGGGTTTTTAGTGAAGTGAGCGCCCGTATTATCACTAATACATACTAGATTTCTCGTTTCCTATCTGTCCTCCAGGGCTTTTCTGGCATTTAACGTTGCCCAGTACATTTTACTTATATACGTACACGATACTTTCCATACCATACACATCGATTCCCATTGTAAGCCTTCTATTGTGTTCCCTAGTATTACACTGAACATATCTATGCCCGCATTATCAGGGATTATTGTACTTATTTTATCAAACATTTCGGTCTTAAGTGCATAATTGAACGGGCATTGCATTACAATGTGCTTAGCATCCTCTCTCCCTCCATGTTCACATAGTATACACATCTTTGCACCAACAGTTGCTCTTCTTAGCCGGCAGTCGTCTCCTTTTAACATTGTACAATGACTCAAAATTCTGACCATTAACTCGCACCTACGCATGTATCTACGCATCTACATGAAACACTTTGGAATATTCTTTCAAGCATGTGCATGCGTTAGCAACTTGAGAAAACTGACGCCCATGTTTTCCTTTTGGTTTATATGGACACTTAACCCCAGTAGACTAAAAGGTTAAACACAGGGCATAAGCACAAACATATTTTTGTACCCTATGCTATGCTTTGATCGCCGAAAAAAAGAGAACTACCATATTCAAGTTTTGGCAATAAGTGCAACAATGAATGGTTACCATTAATCAAGTGAAAAGATCGCAGGAAAGGATAACTGAACGACATAAGTGTTGATAATGTGGGGGGGGGGGGGGGGGGGGGGGGTCATGAGGAAGAAAGCAGATTGACTTTTATGTTTTTGCAGGTAGAAATGTATTGTAAAACTAATAGTAATGTCCCGTTGCAAGATGCATCCAAAATCTGCATTTGCGCGCTTCCTCATTAGATAAGAAATAACGTTTGATAGTTTAAGAGTTATTTTACTTATCTATTTTGATATTTGGTATTAGAAATCTTTATAAACGGCTTGCCTGTGATGCTTCCGAGTTTTGATGACGTAATTGCACAGATATGCACGCAGGGTGAGTGGCGTGTGTATTGCTTGTTCCCAGACTCAAACGGCGATGTGCCCAATTTATTTTCTACGCAGACATAAACAATTCTCACCACATGTAGGTTGATCTGACAAAGATATCAACAAGTAGTTAAGCATACTTCCAAGCAGTGTTTATACGTCAACAGCGACTCAGAAATGGGTACTGCCAATCAAAATGTAGAAAGGATATTGAAAAATACATGGTGACAGAAAAAAAATTGGCCACAAACTAAATTATTTCTATGAGCAACTTCTAGGTAGATGGCACCCAGTAATTACAGAGCTAAGGAGACTGAAATGACTTTCTTTTCCCATCATTTAAAAACATTAAAATTCTAATTATGTTATACGTATAATTTCTACTTTTTGTAGTACATTCATTTCTTGTTAATTGTGACGAAGATCTTTCTATTCCTGCTGTATTTTCTCTCTCATTCTGTTTGTTTGTCAAATGAGATAAGCCATTTTTGTTTGTTTGAATAAACAAAAAACTTCAAATTTTAAAAAGTAAGTAAACCTTAGGGATGATTAAGCACGTATTATGTCATGTGAGTAAATTACAGCGGTGATATATCATGTAAGGTAACACCTAGGTAACATTCTAGTTACAATCTATTACGCTGTATTACCTCATATAGGTAAATCCTACTATTGTGATATTTTCACGTGCAATATTACAGAGCCATTTTTCAGCTTTGCTCCATACTAAGGCTGACTTTGGGCATTTTATCAATGCATGGCATAATGTATATGTACTTGTACTACATTTGCTACATTTATCTGAGTCTTTTTCTATTCATTTTGAACAGAACTCATTGGTGGCAACTCTATGATGAAGACTTTTGAATTGAATATACCTGTTATATATACATTTGGTCATTTTTTGTGTAAATCTGAAGGAATATTTATGGGTTTTTTTCTATGATAACTGACAGGAGTGGACCTATGGGGTCTCTTATCATCTTATTATGAGTGTTACATAAATGACTTATTTCATAATGTTTGATCATAAAGGTAAACTATATGATCGATATGTTATGTAGATGCTATATTGTAAAAAGTTGGATTACTTGTAAAGCAGTATTACATACTGTAGACAAATTCCAAGATAATGTGTTGCATCATTCTGATAAGTTCTATGAGTGACATACTATCACATCATAAAGGTAACATCTTTGGATACTTTATTAAACCGTGTTGCTTTATGTAGGTAAATCAAAGGGATAAATCATTACGTAAGTGTATCACCGTAAAATTAAATCATGGGTATTGTATTGTATTACACTATATTGTAATATAGTATAGTATTTATTGACTATATCAATGATATAAAATATACATCGCCATACACAAAATGTTTATTGACCCTATCATAAACACATGAAAATACAAATACAAAAATATATAATATAGAAAAATATAACAAAAAAGAAATAACTTAACACAAAGGAATACTGAAACATGGACACACTTAGCCGACTTATACACACTATCGGCCAAAGATGAATACGTAACTGACGTATGTTAGTACATTAGTCCCGAAAATTATCAGTGCCTTAGGCGTTCTGCAATCTAGGATTACACTACATTCACTCAGGCAATATATCCAGCAGGTCAATAGCATATTGCTACAAAGAGAACAATGGAATTTAACCTGCGCCTTTCTGTTTTCCAGCTTTAGTCCAACATCTGGTTGTCATCATCCAGCTCGTCAATAAAGCCCCTAACACCTATGCGAATACCATTGACGGATTTCCTTCTATTTTCTCTTTAACTTGTTCGTTTAGACCACACAAAGCTTCATACATGCAAGATATTTCCTTTCCATATGCAGGGCAATGTGCTATAAGGCGTGTTATATCTTCGCATACTGCTATATCGCACCTCTCACAGAATATATGACTAGCTGTCAGATTTCTAAGCCTTAAATCGTCCGACTTCAGTAAACTGGTCCTGCATACAATATGTTTGATAGATGTTCAAACATTCCATCACACATGGACATTTACCCGATAACTTCCACCAGCTCAGATAACGTGATTGTTTAATAGTTCCATACAGTAAATTAGCCTTTCTTTCAATAGCGCTAAGGCTTAGCCAAAAGGCGTCATCCATAGCCCAACCTCGGTCCCAGACGAGTTCTGAGCAGGTTTTCTTAACCAGAATATGCATTACTAGTATACCCTTAAGTGTAATGTCATGGAGGTGGATTTGGGGATGCTTTATCATGTCATTCAGGATGCAAACCATTCTTTATGTGTTTCAACTTTGTCACTTCGTATACTTGTTAAATGCATAACCCATGAACGTTTAAAGGGTAATTAACAGTTGTACTTACCATATTGGCAAAGTATGCAATGGTGGATTTCAAATACTATTTACGTATTTCTTACCATGTAAAAGTCATTCTAAATATATAGCAATATCATAGATACCATGGGTTTTCCTCTCAAGAGTCTGGACGCCTCATCTGTTTCGTTTTGAAACCCTCCTGTTTGCCAGGCTTCCTTTATCCAGACGTTTATTCTTATAAATGTCTGCTAAAATAGAAAATATGCATGATGAAAAATCGTACAATTTATTTGATACTAGTAGGCATTGATTCAATATCAGGTATTGATATAATATTATTTAATATCATTACTCCCTATAGCCAAGAGTCAAACTCGTTTTGAATTCCATACCTTTAAAATGCTCTTGTGTTGAACACGTTAGGTAGATGTACTAGTATACATCAATTTGATTCAATCTGATATTCTCCCTACGCGGGCACTTTGCTGTTCTCCTCAGCTAAGAGGATTATACAACACACAGTACGATGACTCCCTAATACAAACTCCATCATTGTCCTTACAGGGGACAAGTACACAATATAACAATGATTAATAATAGCATCAACTCACTTAAAACGCCAATAACCTAAAGTCCACTCTACTCGGCCATGCAGACAGTAAGTAGACTTTGTCGTTATCCCATTGTTAGGATAATCTCTTTAGTCACGAAGGCACAATATCCTCCTTATAAAACTATCCACTCAAGACATGTATCATTGTTGGTGGATTTATTGAGGTTGGCCAAGCAATTATTATCTCCTTAAGAGTTCCTAACCTTAATTCTAAAGTACCCCTCGGGATCGTTTTATTGCATAACGTAGTATCCCTTCTTGTTTCTTGCTCAGACTAGGTTAAATAACGATAGCGCAACAATTTAAAGTTTAATTAATGTTTAAGAAAATAGAATTACTGTTAAGTATATACACGTATTTGATCATACAGTGTAAATATTCATTAAGTCGAGATCACATAACTACGTAAGATATCCAAAGTGAAAAATCAGTTTGTCTGTTAAAGAGGGTTGATTTCACTCTTCAGCCCACATGGACATACATGGATTATACGCTCCATAAAGATCATGCATCAGTTGAGTAATGGCAAAACAGATCAGGAGGTGGAAAACAGCTCATGTACTTAGTTGATCCACAGTGGTATTCAGTTGATCCACATGTTCTTGGAGGCTGGTTGAGAGAACAACTGATAATGGTTCTCTTTGATCGTTCCAAGCCAGCATGACGATTAGGGAATGACACTTAGTTATAAGTAATCTCTTTTCATCCTGAATGATGGAAATAAAGCCGAAAGTACCCAAAAAAGCCTGACTTATTGGTCAACGTCCCCAAGACACTGTGTGATTACAGTCACACAGTATTACTTTATTGGTATTAGTATTATTATAGTCAAGGAAGCACTCCTCGACCCGCCTGCAGCTTAATCCTATTATCTATGTTGTCCTGAAAACAAAGTTTATTCACTTAGGGGAGATGTTCCCTGGACCATTCAGCCATGCAGGCTTCATTGCACACTGTCAACTCATATTCTCATCTCACGATAGAGTAAAACTATAGAACTTAATCATGGAACTTATAATGTCCACAGTATTCTCCCTTTACTTGCATTACTTAGATTGTAAGGGAGTTGAAGGACTTTGATAAAATAATATATTTAGGCGGCTTGAGACCTTTGTTCTTTAAGTGAGACTTCATATAAAAATTGACTAATACTTTGGTCAATGAACAAAAAAATCCCAATGAACTGGTAGACGTAGGGCTAGGAATCAGGTCCAGGGTTAGGTTTAGGGTTACCATACCCTAACACTAATCCTAACCCTAACCCTGGACCTGATTCCTAACCCTAACCCTAGTTAGGGTATGAACTACGTACTTGATGAAAGCTACGACGCTAGAGAAGTCAAATATTTCAAACGTGTTTTGTAACATCCTCACAATCTCCCGGGGGTGAGACATAAAGACATAGATATGGATTTCTCGGGCCCTTCAAAATAACTGTTACGTTACAGCCCATAACGGCCCATAACAGGTTGTCAAACCATAACGGGCCTGCCACAAATTTTCAAATATGTTTATATTTTTCTAAAATAGAACTTTGAAAATGTTTTTAAAATATAGTTTATGTTTATATATTCAATACCTTCAAAATGATTCATTGAGCAGATAAATTCGTTATCAACTGTTTTGGAGTATGATACAACTTATATCTCACAATCAGAGGGCTGTATCACCCGAGGCTGCGCCTCGGGTGATACAGCCCTCTGATTGTGAGATATAAGTTGTATCATACTCCAAAACAGTTGATAACTAATAATATATATATATATATATATATATATATATATATATATATATATATATATATATATATATATATATATATATATATATATATATATATATATATATATATATATATATATATATATATACCAAGTACATGCATTCGTGAGAAACCGTGCTGCACAAAGTAGAGCCGTATTAACCCGGTTTTACCTATCCCTCTAGCACTCTAGTATAATCTATAATACGGATTTATGAACTGTTATTGCCTAGTTACGTGTAGTGTCGTCTTTCGAGAATGAAACACATTCGTCGAGAATATATGCGAATGTGATGAAGTAACTCGAGTGATCCTTCAGCCCCAATTGCGCTGGTATCAGTTTGAGATTTGAAGAGAAAATCATTGGTTTGATACATCTAATATCTGACGATATGTGACGCTTTTATATGAGGCAAATATGACAATATGCATTCCGTCAACGTGTGAACAGTTATGAAATTGAGCATTCGTATTCTGTGACTTGGTCCAGTACTGCTTAAGCAATCGGTGGTGGATCATAACGAGAGGCCATCAACGAGAAAAATACCAATACTGCTGATTAAATGTGTGTCCAAAGTTTTATGCATTAAACATAAAGTTAGATTCTGTTTTGCTTTGCTTTGCTGTTATTTGGAAGGAGGACTGACTAGTAAATGTATTATCCAATTGTCCTAAGGTTGTCTTAAGAACAATCTGTGTGCAAGTGAGCCTTCAAACAGATATCCAGTGTACTAACCATCATATTAGTTTTAGATTTGTGTTTATTGTGGTATAGAGGTCTTTTAGTTGCAGAATGACCATAGACAGTTCTCTACACCGCCGCACATTTATATAGCGACCAGGCCAACCCGCTTGCGGATCCAGCGAGATTCGAACCTACACATGTAGAAACTCACACTTGGGAGCCTGGCATCGTAACCTCTAGGCCACGGCGGATCCCCCTACCCATTGGGCAAAAAGCATGGCCCACATAGGTAAGCTGGTATTGATGAATTGGTCTACGCTGGCATGTATTTCTCCATTATGATTAGACCATAAAACGTAGGAGCCACAATCCATCCCCAGTCACATTCAAACAAGCTGCCAGAATTCCTGTATTCCCAATCTTGTATTTAGAGGAACTGGATACTCTTAAATGGGCTTATTATCTGGGGGACTACGATGGCTGCATTGGCACTGGGCACTTGTGGGACTACTAAATGACTCTCCTAAAGACATTTGAGAGCACCATTGAAAACCCAACAGACGTTGTGTTTATAAGTGGAAAGGCGGCCATAGTACGAACAATATCTCTTGCTGAGATGCGGGAAACTGGATAACGACATGGGTAGCCCAAAGGATGGAGAGCGAATTCCAAAGCTGTAACGTACACTATCACAATGCATAGAAGGGAGATTGTTCACAGCGGGAGTGGTGGAGATCATTGTTTAATTTTCCATTATTTATTGATTCATTACTTCGAGGTTCAAAGTTAAAAGCTCTCTGTCTACCTTAAAACACTAACAGAAACATGAGATCATGAAACGATTGTATTAGTGGAGGGTGCTATCGTTACAATGTTCCACCAGAAAATGTAAAATGGTTCTTCAATAGGATGTATATTATAAGAGTTTATTAACGGAAATTCTACGTTTATGAGCAACAGGTATTTATTTGGCAAGTTGAGCACTTTTACTTGCATATTATTGACTGTGGCTCAGATTTGGCAATCTGAAAACAGAAAAAATCTGAATGAAATGGTCATAAAATTTGGATGAGTCAAAGAAAAAGTAATACCCTTTGTCGTCTGTGGCAGAAATATGTCGTTATCTACGCAATTGGACTTACACAGTCAGTTCTCTTTTTAGGGTGAATGAAAGAGTAACAACAATGTAGGAATCTCTCAGGATAAACTGCAAAAAAAAAAGTCTGACACTTGGAACCCCCGATCAAATTTCCAAAGATAACATTTTTGTATTTTTCAAAACATGATTTAAATCGTTCAATATTTGTTTAGTTTCCAGACAAGGAAAGCTGGGTGATCTAAGGTATTAGACACCAACTGCTCTCTCCGCCTCACCACTGCTAAATACCTTGGCTTTTCAAGCTACTCTGGCTAAAGGCATTTGAAGAAGTTATCAGTGACTTTGGTTCGGCCTTGGTTTCTCCCATACTGAGCGACTGACTAATCACATATTATCCCATAAGTGGCAAAAAGTGACGATACGTCATATTCTTAATTGCAAACTCTTGTTTTGAGCAAGAATGGGTGAATGATTTATCGAGAAGATGTTTCTATGTTTTAGCAGGGCTAACTACTTTCTATAGCATTATTCACAATAGCATTAATCAAACACACACTGCCTTACGAAATTACTTGGTTGCTGGGAACTTCTTAGTTAATTGTCTAGGGGATAGCTGTCATCCTAATTTCTCGACAAATCATCTGTATTGTAAGGTAACGAGCGCGACTTTTAGAACTGAATCAGAATATACATAGCTCAATAGGCTGATAAATCATACCGTGATAATAACAGGATGCATAATCTACTCCTAACAATGGACCACCCGGAAACAATACTCACTGAGAGTTTAACCTTGCTTTAACCATCACAGATAAGTGCTTCACAGATAACTTCTTGGTCAACTACTACTACTACTACTACTACTACTGCTGCTGCTGCTGCTGCTACTGCTGCTGCTGCTGCTGCTGCTGCTGCTGCTGCTGCTGCTGCTGCTGCTGCTGCTTCTTCTTCTTCTTCTTCTTCTTCTTCTTCTTCTACTACTACTACTACTACTACTACTACTACTACTACTACTACTACTACTACTACTACTACTACTACTACTACTACTACTACTAACTCGAATTCGCGTTTTTAAATGTGCCCATACTAATGAGGACTTGGGCAATGGCAGTGGTCTTTTCTTCCTGCTCTAAAGCCTTCATTGCATTACCTCGCCTTTATGGCAACTCAATGGTGAAAGTCTGGGTGTTAAATAAATGGCTCAGACCATGTCCCTGAATGACATCCCAAGAACTGCCTCAGACTTGCTTGGCGAGAGGCAGGCATTAAGAGATTCATGGGACGGACAGCGCATGTAATGGTCAAATATCTGTTCAAATAGTCAGCAGCAGCATCTTTGCCGCTAATGACTATGCTGATTTACACCATAGACTTTATGATTATCCCTGCATGAATATATGTATGGAGTTCTTGGCAAAACTTGCAGTTCCTTGGTGACAGCTAACCCAGGGGGATAATTGGCTGGATTATGCATAGGCTCGCCCAGCCTTAGGCATGTAATCCACAATTACACATTCATGGGAAGCACAGCCAATCAGTTAATATGGTTCATACGTTCACTTGATCAATCATTGCACAAACTCAGCCATATCAACTTTTTGGTTGACCTTCTTATGCACAATTTGCATTATGCGTTAAAATTTTGTTGAGAGAGAGAGAGAGAGAGAGAGAGAGAGAGAGAGAGAGAGAGAGAGAGAGAGAGAGAGAGCAAGCTGGAGAGAGAGAGAGAGAGAGAGAGAGAGAGAGAGAGAGAGAGGGAGAGAGGGAGAGAGAGAGTAGTCTGGTAGGAACGGGGGGCTTACGTGCACCCCCATGATACATTGTTTTAACTCACATTTTTGGAATCCTTAGGTGTTGAATTTTACTAATTATTTTGTTCCCCGCTCCAACTTGTGTCCCATGGGTCTGCTTTGTGGCCATCTTGGCAGCCATATTGAATTTCCACAAGACAGCAAAAATAGGTGAAAAATAGGGGTAGGGGTAACCTTTTTGATCATAACTTCAGTTATATTGATATATTTTCAATACATGAGGTATCAAAATTTGAAATATTCCATTCCGCAAATTTTAAGACCAGTCACGATCTGATTGGTGAATTATGAAAGGTCATTTGGGGTCAAATAATTTCAAAAAGGTCACAAAGGTGAAGAGAGAGAGAGAGAGAGATGAGTTGAGGCAGATTCTTACATAACATGGTAACCAATAGCATTGTTTATCCAACAGAGGTACAGTTCGTCTTTGGTGGCGTTAGATCAATAGCTGAGATAATTCTACACTTATGGATGATTAACTAATTTCTTGGATTAGGATTGCTTGACAAGTTAAGCTGGCTTGTGCTCAAAGGGAAGCAGTTGTATGCGTTGCCTTGTGTAAACCCTCGTCATAAGAGAGCACCATGCATGTGGAAGATTGCACTATTGCCAAAGAGAAGTTCGCCACATGTGTACCCATCTCGTGTATCAAAGGAACAACAAGGCTTGTGTGGCTTCTTAGGTTCATTGGAATATTGGAAATTCGTTAATCGTCAATGTCTGTCATATTACGCATAAGTCGAGACGAGTCAGATGTAGATGGCGGAGGAAACCGGCAAAAACCACCGACAAACACCACGTGTCAGTTTTTACATGCCCTGGCTGGGATTCAAAGCCTAGCACAGCATTGGCAAAACATTCGAGATAGAGAAACTTGTTTATATCTATTCAAACTGGATTTACTTTCAACGGACACTATCCATTATTCACACAGCGAGCCTACTTCTACTGGTCTACAGAACTTATTATATCTGAATCCTGATGATTTGGAAGTCTCATTCCAAGAAATATTTTACAGAACTGCAGAGAAACAAGTTGCAAAACATGTTTGAAAAAAAAAGGATTTTCACGTTTGATATTTGTACAATCACTTAATCGCGAAATCGATAATAGGATATGTCGTACATTTGCTATTATGTATGTTGTAAATGGACTTTGTAATGACTGACTCCACAGTTTCCCAGTATACCGCTATCTATTGGCATACATACACTGCCAGTATACCGCTATCTCTCTATCCTTTGGCTTCCCATTGGCATACATACACTCCCAGTATACTCGGCTTGATGTGTCGCCCTCCCCAGCACTGTGGAAGGAAAATGCATTGTCCACAGTCCATTACACCTGCTGTGCTAAAAGACCATTATACTAATTGTTGGCTTTACCAAAGACGAGTCTCTCATGGCCCGCACTAGAGGCCTTGATTACTAAGCGTACAGTAGAGTGCCCTCGATGATAATTAGAGCCACACAAACCAAGCCTTCCTCCTAGGCAAAGGCCATCGGGAAAAGCATTTCTTGTTCCCTGCTCTCCCACTGAAAAAGCCTGATTGATTTCCTAAGCGCTACTACTTCCTGACGAGGTGTAGGATGCCTTCACTATAAGTCACCAATCGATAGAGCAACTTTGCTCTTGTTATTTCTAAGCTGTTGCACTTTGCTATTACCAGTATAGAGCACAGTGCCTGTCTGGTGAGGAGGTCGGGAATCGGGGAGGTACACCAGCGGCGCCCTAGAGCCAGGCCACCTATAGTAATAAGGGTGATAATGATAGTGTTGATAATGAGAAATATAGAAGTGGTGACAAAAGTAAAATGCTTATACTTATGATGATCATGATTATGATGATGATAATGATGATGATAAAAATAGTAATAATGATGTTGATAATGATAATAATAATAATGATGATAAAAAAGAAATGAACTAATATTAGTACAATACACAAAACTATATAAGCTCATACACTCCTAGATTTATGGAATTGTTCGTACTAATGTAAATGTTTTGATATTTTCATTGATGCCTTTTTACAGTATACACTTATGAATTAATGATTATGGAATATAGTTTTAATTTAATCAACGACAAATTACAAATTTGAAATATCGAAGAAAAGTTTATTAAGCTATCCCGCTGCAGGCAAGTCTATCCTCATTCAAAAGGCTACAGCAAATAATCAGGATTTTACGTAACACATTCATCTATATCTGCAGCATTGGCAATGCAATGCATATTTCATGAAAGTGTTCTGGTTTGTTGTATCATCCAGGGCAAATGCATATGTAATATTTGGCATAAACTCCAATGTGACAAATTAGAAACTAGATGGGATTTTCCAAAGTTCTCTCCCTATCAAAAAAATTCGAATAAACACATTTTAAGGTTGACACTTTTGATATTCAGTCTTAAGTTATCTCACCTATTAATACCTGTTCTCATAAAACATCTAGATTTTTTAAAACTTGAGATACTTTAGTTTTCTATATCACCAAAAAACCTTAAGAGGTACCAATATTCAAGGAAGTCACCGTATTTAAACTTTATCCAACATTTATGTCAGCGCAGGTGTTTGCTTTCTTACTCCAAGTGCCTCTGGGGCTCACCTTACTCTTATTCTCCACCCCATACTCTTGAGCATACAGCAAGTCCCCCAATAGGCATCCTCATCAATCAATAAATGAATCAAGTCTTTCCATCAAACTTCCTAGCTACATGCTCACCATATCCACAGGGACAGGGTCAGAGCTAAAAAACTGCTCCAATTTATTCATAATGCAAGATTTAAAGAAAACACGTCACATATGGGAAATCAACAAAACATGGCTATATCATTGAGGATTGTGAGAAAATGAGCGTGGTAGATTATGCCTATCAAAAATTTGAATTGAATTGCTTTATTTATAATGTAAAACTTTAGACCACACGTATCCTATTGAAATTACATGGATAAAGCATAAAGACTGAGGGAACATGGCCTTGATAGAATAAGCCATCAAGTAAAACTAGCAATTGGGTAAACTGTATCTCTAATGTAAGAGTTAAAGAAAAATGTGCTTTGACATAGCCTTGAAGACATAGGATAAATGCCCGCTATAGAACCTGTCCATCAGATAAATCCACCTATTAGAATAGCCATCTAGAAAGTGATCCCTGACAAGAAGCCAATGTATAAAAGAGGAAATGATACAAGTCCCTTGATGTATATTTCATGATTTGCAATTATGGTCGATAAAGACACATACACAAATATCCGTTGTAACCTATTTCCAGATGCGGCAAGGGCTAATATTCTAGTAGGATATTGCTATTTCAACCCTTGGCCTCGTAGATTTGTCAGCATTTTCTTAAGTTATTGCAAACTACAGTTCTTGTGAAAATCCTAACGCTTCAAATACTTCTTCTTGCATTAGTAGTTCGTACTAGACTGGATGAATGGACATATGATATCCATTAAGAGCATAGCCTATGCCTACTGATGCGAAAGACATGTGAGGGAAATAGAATGAGCTTATTTCAAAACTGTGAAAAAAATTAAAGCATTGGAAGGCAGTAAGTTTTTATTCGCGAAATTTCCGAATTTGACAGTGCATAATTAAACAAAATAATGTCTGTGGGAGACAGAATGAATGGTAAAAATATCCCTGAGATATATCACCGTATGTCATATCGTATCATATCGTATTGCAAACATTGTAAAGATGCTAATCCTTATTGAGAAGGAAGGTCCTCACTTTGACTATATCAATTACGTTATGTCTCACCAGGCAGAATATCGTGTCCTTTTGTTCATCGGTGAATCGAACTGGACTGACCTGTTGTTAAATGGTACATGAATAACTAGTATGTTGACTTCTGATGGTATTTCCTTTGATTCCTTTAAGCAAATGCCGATCTGACGAACTGACCGTCTACAACACAGGATTTCTGAAGCCTAAACCTATTCAGTCCAGCTATAGGGCAGGACTTTGATGATTGCATCAATACATGAAATGAGAGATCCTTATGTACACAAACGTTGTACATACATATGACTTTGTAAGTTTGTGCCACAGATGGTTACATTTCCCTGATCCCAGACGTCGAAAAGTCTAAACTATATCGCATAGCGCCCACTTTTGGGCCTTTGCTCTTTAAACTGCTTACAGTACTTGGGGGTTAATCAAGGACTTTACACAAGAGTACTCATATTTTCCCGGAGTGTGATTGGTGGAATTCAGTCTGCGCAGGTGCACGACAAACACTCACCTCAGACGAGGTAGACGAGGTGTCATACCTTGGGGTTACTCGGCTATGCCTCGAAACACCTCGGGTATATCATATACACCGCAGCTTCCCTGTTGTCGCATTATTGCCACGGCGGCACAGTTCTAACCACATCGGGTCAGAAAGCCTCAAAATGGACACTTATCAATATGTCTTATATGCCATGATGATTCCTTTTGATACTTGGGATATGCAGTCTATGAGAGAAAACATTTTCTTTGACGAAAATAATTTCACCTTGAAATGACCTTTACCTATGAAAAAACACAAAATAGTATTTTGGCCTATTTTTTCATGCATTTAGAAACAGAAAATCAAAATTGTAAAGTAGTAGTACTTTATTTGCTGTAATCATATAGTTACAAAAGCTGTACATCTACTGATATAGATAGTAAACATGACATAACAAAATAGAAAAGAACATAGCAAATTACAAGAACTTAGAGAAACAAAAAGAGAGGAAATTTACACATATAAAGGAAATGAGACAAGAATTGTCCTTTCCCGCTTTTACCTCCATAGTAGGTTTTTCTGGTATTTATTGGTTCTAAAGATATCAAGACATAGCTTACTCAGTGCGATAGCGATAGCATTGCCTTATCAATACTCAAGTTAATATTTTCGAAAAGAACCTTTTGAAAAAGGCATTGAAAAAGTTATATGGAGAATGAAAAATTAACCACATTATCTTAAATAATAAGACGATCAATAATAAAAAGTAGAACAATGTAGAAAAAGTAGAACAATGGTCATTGCAAAGAGCTCTCTGAGTAGATATGATTACCTTATTTCTGGACAAAGCTGTGGCTGATTTTGTGAATTCAAAATGGCTGCCAAAATTGACTGTAACTTTGTTCAGAAAGGAGATATTACCCTTGTCCTTCTTTAAATCATATCTACTTAAAAAGATCTTTGCAATGGGCATGGTTATACCTTACGGTTACTATTGGTAATCTTGTTATTTGAGATAATATGGTTATTTTTAATGCTCCATATAACTT
The DNA here is from genome assembly GCA_963942565.1 of Maea johnstoni. Classification (NCBI taxonomy): domain Eukaryota; kingdom Metazoa; phylum Annelida; class Polychaeta; order Spionida; family Magelonidae; genus Maea; species Maea johnstoni. Next base: position 94,033,765 of record OZ012684.1, read on the forward strand.
TTTCAAGAATGCCTTTTTCAAAACTATCTTTTTGAACATATTAACTTGAGTATCGATAGGTCAATGCTATTATTTTAGAACTTTTATTTTCTCTTTCTAAAAGCCTAAAAAAATAAGGCCAAAATATTGTGTTTTTTTCATAGTTCAAGGTCATTTGAAGGTCAAATTTGTTTATTGAATAAAATTGTTTTCTCTCATAGACTGCATATCCCAAGTATCGAAAGGGATCATTATGGCATCTTAGAAATATTGATAATTGCCCATTTTTGAGGCTTTCTGACTCAGTGTGAACCCGCCGCATCGTGTTTTAGGCCATCTACCTTACCCAAGGACCACTTGTTTGTTGTTAGGCCATGCTACTGCAACCGTCAGATCTACGGATATAAGCAATCAATCAATTTACGATATTGAGAAGGAAACATATTACCACTAAATCATCTTGTTTTTTCTCTCCTTTAGACCTTTCCTGTTAATGTAATTATTTATATATTCATAGGTCTGTCCATTTACATATCCATCCGTCCATCAAGTAATCTGACATTCTCTGCATCAGCAGAGTGGCATTGTTTTGGCATGGAGACAAATAGGATAATGTCAGTCATCGGGAAGCCTGGGTAAGGACACACTTTCCATTGCCCTGATCACTGGATCAGCATCAAGCTAGGTCACATTCCATAGTTCTATGATTGCGAGCGGATCGCGAGGCATTCGCTTGGTATAGAATACATATGATTATAGCACCTCCTTCCTGCAATGTCCTACAACAACGCCACAACACTAGGTAGGGTTAAAAACCACAACCAAAATAGCAATTATCTACATGGAAGCCCTGAATTAGGAATTTCGTTCATCGCAACCATTTCTCCCATGTTCAACAGTGATTTCCCAATTAGAGAGATGGGCCGACTCACAGGAAAACCACTGATTTACTAATTTGAAGTGGGCAACTTTGTCCATTTGCTCGATACAGGGTTCAAAGCCGGCACCTTTGACAGTGGTAATAGAGAAAGGGGGTGATTTACAAGACGTTGGACTATTGGGCTATCGAGACAGTCCCTCCAAGCATCAGAGAGAGAGAGAGAGAGAGAGAGAGAGAGAGAGAGAGAGAGAGAGAGAGAGAGAGAGAGAGAGATTTGTTACAGGGCTTCAGACATTTCCAGCATTGATTTGCGTAGGCAAAGTCGAGAAAGGCCAATACAAGGCAGAGAAAAAAAGCTTGTCGTCGTAATTAAGTGAAACGAGCATCGCGTGGGTCGTTATTACATTGTGTCTAACCTTGATAACACGAAGGGGAGTACCTCGAGTCAACTGGCGTCTAATGCGCCCTGGGGGGGAGTCGCACCATGCACACTAGCCCCTTTCTCGTGAACGCACGCTACTAGATCTAGTAAAGTTAAAGACCATCACGAAGATTCGCCCTTGCCACACACGCGGCTCGTGGTCAACGTATGTTACACTAAAAAGGACATGGAGAGTTCAAATGGCTACCGATTGATTTCCCTCTACCTTTAAAGTTATAAATCCAGATATTGCATTAAGCACTGTTTCTAATTTTCAACAAGAAAACAGACTCTTTGCATTGATCTTTCCCATCACTTGCACTTTGTTTTTCAGTTTTCACCCCACCGCCTCCTCACATCTTAGCCCCTGCTGGATGAGTACTATCTTGATGCTCAATGTATTTCCCAGAAGACTTATTAGGCAATACATACTTTGTATAGACTAAATGCTCAAACGAATGCAGGGTAGATGAAAAGCTGAGCCGAAAAATGAACCCCATTAGCTGCCTTAATTAGTCGCCCAAAAGTTTAGGGAATCAAACGCTAGTCCGCATCTAGCTTGCACTCAAGGATCATATAAATGAACAGATGGTATGCAGTCCTTTTTAAAATCAAACTGAATACTATCTTACGATGGTTCAAGTGTGAACGGCAGAATTTTTTTTTTCTCCACCGTTTTTTCTCCAAAACAGCAGAAAGAAAAAATTTAATTTTTTTTTCTGCCGTTCACACTTGCACCATCGTACTATCTAGAATGTAACCAAATATTTTTATTTCGATAAGAGACTTATTTCGATGGTGAAGCAAACACCTAACATGCTGACTATTATTGTCCAGAATGTGTATATGTATGTGTTCCGTTTAAATTAATAGGTTAATTACACAATTGTGAAAGGTCGGACGGGATGGTCGTGTTACTTCTTTGGGATTAATTAGTAAAATATGCACCTGAACGTCACACTTGGCGCCCCCCCCCCCTCCACACACACACATGTCATGCAGAGACTTTAATCGATACGTAATTCCTCCGACCTCTCGCAGCATGTCGAACAGGTTTCTGGGTGAAAATGGCTGCAGCAGAAACATTGATCTGCGCGCATCACGATGTTCCAAATATGTGTCATTGTGCAGAACGGAACTTATCCACCGGCACACTAATCTGATAACGCCCCGTCCGGACACCAACTAATCAAATACGATTAGCCGATACACGCCGGCGGTGTGAAACGATTGCACCCAGCATCAGTCAAAACACTACTTGAATGGAGGAAAGTCAATCTTGGATTTGGTAGAGAAAAAGGGCACCACTTGCATGTTCATGGCATATACAGCATGTGGCTACGGCAAGGGTGTTAGAAATTGTGGCGCAGCTTATGGTGAAACATTGGAAGCTAACCACACACATATGTATGTGTGTATATATTTATGTATATACATATATACATATATTCATATACATACATATATATATATATATATATATATATATATATATATATATATATATATATATATATATATATATATATATATATATATATATACATATATATATATATATATATATATATATATATATATATATATATATATATATTTATATATATATATATATATATATATATATATATATATATATATATATATATATATATATATATAAATATATATATATATATATATATATATATATATATATATATATATATATATATATATATATATATATATGTATATATATATATATGTATTTATTTATTTATAAACATACATGTATCTGTTATAAAGAAAAAAACGTTTGTAGATTTGGAAAAGAGAAGAGACCGGACGTATACTGTTTCATACAACCTTTTCCAGCTTCTATCCTCCCAGATATGTATAGTAAACAAAACTACGCTGATGAAACTCTGTATTGTCTCAAGAAACGGCAGGTAATGTTGGATAAGTTAGAGATGCTATAGATTAAACCCTCCCCTTAGTTATCCGCCTCTCAAGTACCATGAATTAAATTCATAATGCTTAATGCCGCCATAGATAAAAGGATGCTAATTCTATTGAGGAGAAGGTCGAGCAAGTTAAATGACTGTCACGCATTGGGATTATCCGCGATTTTACGATGATGCTGATGTATGCGATCTTGGTACTTAGACTTGACACATACCTCCCATCGCAGCTGAGGATCTACACGAGTTGTTCTTATTGTTATACATGTAGTCTACGTTGCGTTGAGAACTCTAGCATAAGATTGATCGTATTTAAAGAAAGTGTACTTCCTTTACATAGTTTTCTTTACATTATGATTGTGAATTATGGGAATTAGTAAACATCTCAATAGAAATATCATAAGATAATCATAAATAACTGATACACTAGTTCTAACACTGTATAGGTACTTTCAACGTAGAAAAGTGGTTCGCTCGGCTGGCTTTCAAGCGTTGGGCTGGAGTCCGACTCCTGCTTGTCTTAAAAAGCGAGTTGACCAGGGGCTTTGCGTCAAGCTTGTGATGTGTTTCTGTTTACATATTAAGAAGAACCTAGGGTTTTCTAACCGTACACACCACGCATAGCATTATACTTAGGGGCCCTGGTCGCTATACACGTGTGCGATATCCTGAAGGGCTGTCAATGATGCCTTTGCAGCTGAAAGTTTGGGCTACTGGAGAAGAAAATGGGGAATTTTGTTGAAATCAACGCAATTTCTTGCAAGCTAACAAATACATGCAGCGCAGTGATATTTTTTCATATGTGTCGACCTCTGACCCTGGGGGGGGGGGGGGGTACTCAGGTACAGAGGGGGGGGGGGGGGGGTTGCATCCGCGTTACGTATTTCGCGGAGGATGGGGTCTTTTTTAAGACCTCCGCATGCCCGCGATTTTGTAAAAGAAGGGTACTTTTTTTTGTACCCAGGTACGAAGTATGGGGGGGGGGGGGGGGGGGGGGGGTGAAAATCCCCTTACAATCCACGAAATACACGCGGCTCTGACGCCGAGTGACTCCCGAAGTGACTGGGCTTCCGAGTTTTCTGCCGCCACTTGCTGCCGCTAAACAGGCAGAGGATTATAAAATCTAAAGTTAAAATACGTCTTCCCGTTCATCCGATGTCAGCGTTTTGATAAAAGAAGGGGTGTTTATTTACTGGAAAAAGTCAGCGTTTTTACTAAAATAAGGGTGCTTTTTTGGCCAGAAATCAGTGCTTTAGGGGTATTTTTAAATGTTGATAACGAGCGTATGCGCCCCCTAAAAGCCAAAGTCCCCCCGGGCCTCAGACGAACATTTGGCAAAGTTTTGTTTACCCGAAGACTTGAATGGAATCTGACAACTGTCACCTCACCAAACCGAATATGCGGCCTGAAAATACTTGCATTGCAACTTTCCTGTACGCTTCAAGCAAAAATCAAACCCGCACCTCGGTTAGATGGGGACACAACTCATAGAAAACATCTTTCATTGAAATAAGTAAACTTCTAATATACCTATAAAACAAATCGGAATAAAGTTAAAAGTTTTAGAATATACATGTGATGTGAAAAACGTGTTTGAAATGATAAAGGTAAATGACAAACTGTAGCCAGCTTTTAAAGATGCCTTTAGACGTTTTTTAAAAATCCTATTTCTTTCTATACATTTTATTGTTGGAACTCTATCAATGTTTAAGGATATCACGGTATTGCGACTTGTCATTATGTTGTCTGTGCGTGTCGACCCTGACCTTCACGTGCACGCCAGTCGTGACCTTTGGCTCTGACCCTAAGCGACATTCTTCACATTCCTAGGTTGTACCTTAGATGAAGAAGAGAATGGATATGTAGCGAGAGACCAATTACTATATGCGCTATAGTGAAGGGCTGGACAGGGCATCAGCGCGAGGTCACAAGGGACCAAGGACCAATCAGGGCACTCGTATCATTTACATTACAGAGAACCCTGTACGCCAACATCGGCCTTTAGGTTATTGGTTGAGGCTAGCCTGTTCAGGTTGACCGGTTGATTTCATATCCACTTGTTTTTATTTATCTAAGGTTGTACATTTCAAACCCATATCAGCTGATCCGTGCTTTTACTCCGTAAAGACTCTTTGCTAGCCTATTGATCATGGGATGACACATTTAGAGAGTATGTATTGTATTGGTGTCAACGGAGAATAGATTCTAAATCACTAAACACTTAATCTTCGAAGGTGGCAGCTGTACACTTTTTAAAGATTAGTAGCAACAATACCTTTTTATTTCAGTTATTTAAAGAGGAAATCGGCACAAGGTAGCAAATGTAATATGATAGTATTTAGCTTGAATAGGACAATAGTAGTAGAGGGTCATTAAGGTAACAAAAGCTGCTCACTCAGTGGTCTAAAGAGGCGGCTGTGAAGTCAACAAAGTGTTGAACAGTGTGATAAAAGATAGCCACGATAGGACAAAGGTAAAATGTACTCATTACATTCATATCAAATACACAGAGTATAGCTATCAGACAGGGTATGTTGTAAGGGACATTTACTGGAAAAACAGAAATTTCAGACACCAACAACTAGATGGATGTGCATTACCTTTATTTCAGTGGTACGGATCTGCTCAATGGAACAAATGAAGATCAAGAACTGATCCAACTGGCATACTTTGCGGAAATACCGTTTACCGAAAACAAGGTCAGTACGTTTTAAAAACCTTTACATATTCAACGACCGTTGCATGTTTGTAAAATGCAATAAGCTGCAAACAGGATTTGTATAATACATACATAATAGTTTATCATAACAAGATTTCCCGCATGATGGTGATGGGAATGTATAAAGGATATTTTTGATGAATACACTGATGTCAACCATTGCTCTCGGACTATGTGATGCCAAGCTTTACGGATGAACGTAGATTATGATAGTGTGAAATATCAGAGTCTGTGGAAATATATAAAACTGTTCTCGTATGGATACACTTGCAAAGAGACAAACGTGATGAGATAGTCTGGTTATAATATTGGATTAGGAAACCATTGACCCCAGTAGCATTTTCTCACAGCTCGTGGATTATCTTTCGCCTTAATTAGGTGCTAATTGAAGTCATTCCCATTCTGCGGCGGTGATTAATGGTAGGACTGCAGAAGCTGTGTAATCAAGAGACATGCTACACAGTATCTGCCATTAGTCATCCTCCTCCTCCTCTTAATTAGCCCGTCCAGCAGAGCGACTAATATGCTAAAACAAGTGATGCCAGTGTTCCAGTGAAGTTACACGTAAGCCTAGTAGAACAGAGACAGACATAAAATGTATCTAATTTAACTGTGTTGTACATCATGTAGGTAGATTTGCCTTAATTTACTTTGGCATTAATACAGGTACATATCTAAACAATTACATTGTATCAATGTATTTTAGATACACTGGTATCTTATACGATGTGTAGTGTCCTCATAACTTCTAGATGATATTGTGGTAGACGGATTGGAGCACAATCGCCGTAGCTATCGTAGCGCTACTTCCGGTTTAGCGTAATGTGCCCTGGGTAATTCCCGCACTCATGGCACTCAGGATTTGGACACAGCACGGACAGGTAGCACCTCGCGGCCCTCTCTAACTTTGTTCAGGTGCCATCTTAGACATCTTTCCCCCATCACACACATGGACTGGAGGACGTCTGGGAGTGATCCTGGGAGCATGTAAGCGATCTACAACATTGGCGACGAGGATAAAAGTGGTTTGGAAGTTGTTTTTCTTGCTGTTTTCATCAAGAGGATTAAGGTAAAACAGTTTTGTTTTCTTTCAAACTGATGGAAAAGAAAGTGGTTACTTACTGTCAAGTCATCTACATCAAGATTTCTACATGATTTATCCTTGTTTGCATGGATATTTTGATTCTGATGTTCAAGTTTTCTAAGGAAAAAAAGGCAGAGAATTTGAAAAGTGACAGTTGATAATCAGCAGCAAGATTTTCATGACAAGTTGTTGAATTTGTCTCAAGTTCCAAGAAGTTTCAAGATATTTTTGGCGGATTTTTCAAGTTTTTCCATTGGTGTTTATTGGTGGTAACAAGTGCACCTCAAGCGTCAAAATGGAGAAGCATACGCCTTTGAATATTAATGTTGCGACAAGAGAGGAACTTGAAGGTTTGCATGGTATTGGTGAAGGCTATGCAAAGAGGATTTTGGAACTGAGAGGGGAGGTTCAGGTGTTGACTTTACAGGATTTCAGCGGAATTCCAAAACTCCAGACAAAGCTGAGTCAACTTCAACGAGATGAAGAGATTGTTTTTGGCTCCGTTGAAACCGCGACTGGGGATCAACCGGATGATTTTCAAAGTGATCAGGGAAGTGATTCTTCATCCATGACTGAATCCCGTGTTAGGCAGTTGATTGGCAATGCGCTGCACGAAGTTCATTCCGAGGTGACGAAGAATGTTCAGTCCTATCTTGTGCAGGAGATGGATAATTTCCGACAACAACTGGCAAAAGACCGGGAGATAATGGAGGATTCTCGCAGATCATCTGAAGAGAGGCTATTTAATAGACTTGAGCAAGCCCTGACTCAGATTCCACCTGCAGTTTCAGTTCCGCCTAAGTTTGAGCCATCTGATCCAGTCGTTGACAGAGGTGTTGACGCCATACGTCGAAACGCTCCGCCGTTGCCCGCACGACTTCAGAAGAGTCAAGATGCAAGACTTGATCCACCGGTGTCGTCTGGTGATGGTCAGAGGCGAGATTATCAAGCAAGACGTGGTTCACCGATGTCGTCTGGTGACAACTATCAAGACTCAGGTGCGAGACGTGGTCCATTGATACCCAATGCGCGACCAAATTTCCCCAAGATCAACCCATATGATGGAACGACCGACTTCCATGCCTTCATCATGAAGTTCGATATCTTGGCTGAATCGTACGGTTGGAATGATCAGGTGAAACGTGTCAAGTTGGTCGAGTCATTGACTGGTAAGGCTCTGGATTGTTTCGCCTGGCAGAAGATAGAAGTTCGCGCTAACTTTCACCTGATTCGTGAGCAACTTGAGAAGATGTTTGGGAAGTTGGATGACCCTATGATCCACCGTGCCGAGATTGGAGTGATAACTCAACGTGGCGATGAATCAATCGTCCAGTATGGTCAACGTGTAAGGGAGCTGGCAGCGAAAGCATATCCAAATGCAGAATCCAATCTTTTTGAGACGTTATCTATTGAGGCGTTTTCTAAGGGTTGCACCGACTCTGATGCAAGCAAACTGGCTATGCTGAAGGACCCCAAGACTCTGAATGATGCCATTCAGTTTACTCGTACAGCTTCCTATAACGATCAAGTCATCAAGAGACACAAGTTCAAGAATAGGCGTGTCCATTACGATGAGGAGTTGCAACAGGATGTTGATTCTGTTAAGGTACGTCAAGTACAGGGTACCGACATGACTAGCCTCAACAATGCCATGCAGGAGATGAGTAACAATCTGAAGATGTTGTGTTCTCGACTAGGTGTATCGCGGGAATCTACAGGTGATTCACCGTTGGAACGTGGTGAAAACTCAAATCGACGTTCCCGAAGTCCAACACGACAAGGCGGTGTGAATGACGGCAAATGCTACAATTGTGGCGCTCCAGGTCATTTTAGTAGGGATTGTCCACAGCCGAGAAAGGAGCGTTCAAGATCACCATCTCCGAGTGGGTTGGCTGCTGGTTCTTTAAACTAGTAAGAGCTGACACTGATGGCCGACCGTCAGCTCAAATTAGAGAAGAAGGCCAAATACAACAGATGGTAGAAGATGACAACATCGAATCAGCCCAATCTTCATTATCGCGAGAATCTGCTCAACGTGTTTCCATGTTGGAGGTTCGATATGCGGCTACTCAAGGCATCACGTTATGCGTTCCAGCCAAAATATGTGGTGTAGAAACCCAGACGGTAGTTGATTCAGCTGCTCAGGTTACACTGATGAGTGAAGAGTTCATGAAGAAGATCAGGAAACCTCTTCAAGCTAAACAGAAAGTTTTGTTGAAAGGACCAAGCAAGGAAAGTTCTATGGTAGCTACTGAGTATATTGATGTTCCAATCCAGATTGGAAAACAGAAGTACATCTGGAATATTCTGGCTGCTCCCATTGATGCAGAGTTTATGCTTGGTCTGGACTTCATGAAGAAACATAAAGGGCACATTGATCTTGAAAATGATGCGTTAATTCTCTGTGGTGACAAAATCCAAGGTCAGATGGTCTGTAATGACGGAAGTGTTTTTAAACAAGTACGCCGAGTGACGCTAGCTAGGAAGATTGTTGTCCCTCCGAGGTCTGTGCTCAGAACCAAGACCAGACTGAACGCTCCTTGTCACAAGATTTTGTTGGTTCAGTCGGCTGCGCAAGAACACAAAGGGGCACTGATTCCAAATATGCTGATTTCTACTGGTGACTCCAAGAATGGATGCTGTACTGTTCCTATCGAAATCAGGAACGAAAGTGATACCTATGTCCATCTCAAGAAAGGTCATGTACTTGGCGATGCGGAGGAAATTCAGTCTGAACAAGTCCATGAGAAATTCGATGACACTGAATCCATTCACGGTTGCTCAGTTCGAACAGTTGCACAAGAACCTAGCCGGGGTTGTCTGGCTGATGGAGCGGAAGATTCAAGTACTGACAGTTCTGATCCAGTTCCCCCTCATCTGATGGATCTTTGGAAACGTTCTGGCGAGCACTTGACGTCAGATCAGGCCGAGACCCTTGCCAAAGTTTTGACAGAATACCAGGACATCTTTTCGAAAGACGACTTCGACCTTGGAGCTTTTTCTCTCATTAAACACAAGGTTGATACTGGTGCAGCAAAGCCGATCAGACAGAAGATGAGAAGGACACCCCTCGGTTTTGAGTCTGAGGAAAAGCAGCACTTGAAAAGTCTTTTGGATGCTGATGTGATAGAGCCGTCTTCATCAGAGTGGGCATCTCCTCCGGTGTTAGTCCGGAAGAAAGACGGAAAGGTGAGGTATTGCATAGACTACAGAGCTCTTAAGAACGTGACTGTAAAGGATGCGTTCCCTCTACCGAACATCGAAGAATGCTTGGATGTCCTAGGTGATACACAGTTTTTCAGCACTCTCGACATGTGTAGCGGCTACTACCAGATAGAACTTGATGAAGTTGACAAACAGAAAACTGCGTTTGTTACAAATTAGGGATTATACCAATATAAAAGGATGCCTTTCGGTCTTTGTAACGCGCCTGCTACTTTCCAACGCGCCATGACACTTGTGCTGAGAGGATTAACCTGGGAAGAGGTTCTTGCATATCTAGACGATATAATTCTCCTCGGGAAGTCATTTGAAGACTGTCTAAAGACCATCATTGCTGTATTTGACACGTTTCGAGAAAATGATCTCAAGCTAAAAGCCAAGAAGTGCGTCCTTTTTCAACGCAAGGTTATCTTTCTCGGAAAGGAGGTTAGCAATGAGGGAGTTTCACCGAATCCAAGTAGTGTTGAGAAGGTTCTCAGCTGGCCAAGTCCTAAAACAGTGAAGGAAGTGGAACGATTCCTGGGTCTGGTAAACTATCATCGTGCTCACATCAAGAACTTTGCAAAGTTAGCAGATCCACTTTATCGCCTTACCCATAAAGGAAAAGGGTTTCCATTTACTTGGGAGGAAGAACATAAGAAATCCTTCAAAACACTCAAAGAGGCTCTGGTGTCTACTCCTGTTCTGGGGTTTCCTAGGAATGGTGAAGATCTCTTCATATTAGATACTGATGCATCTGACACAGCAATTGGTGCGGAGCTTCTCCAGGTACAAGATGGAGCTGAGCGTTTGATCGGCTATGGTAGTTACACCTTGACTCCCGCACAAAGGAACTATTGTACCACTCGCAAGGAGCTTTTGGCTGTGGTTCGTTTCACTCGTCAGTTCCGCCACTATCTGCTTGGGCGCAAGTTTTACATCAGAACAGATCATGGCAGTTTAGCATGGCTAATGCGGTTCAAGAACATTTCTGGTATGCTGGCACGTTGGCTTGAGGAATTAAGTCAATATGACATGGTGATTCTACATAGGAAAGGTTCTAGCCATTTGAATGCTGACGCAAGATCCAGGATTCCGGAGACTGTCGACTTCTGTGATTGCTATCGTGCCGGATGTAAACCAGACACTCTTCCTTGCGGTGGATGCCATTTCTGTGTTCGCGTTCACAATCAATGGTCCAGGTTCGAAGATGAAGTGGATGACGTCATACCCTTGTCGGTTCGCCAAGTAGTCTGTTTTCATCCCCGCCGGTGTTTACTGGTGAGAAGCCAATCTTACTGTCAAGACGACCAAGGATTGCGTATTCGGTTCATAGAAGTTGAAGAAGATGATCCAGATGAAGCAGCTGTTGTTGAGACAAGTCCCTTGTCCCTTGCTACCAAGTATTCTAGTGGTTACCTCCGTAGAGAACAACTCAAGGATGCTGAACTTGGAAAGTTGCTTCGTTGGAAGGAAGGTGAGGAAACGCCGTTGTTGGATGGCGAAAGATGTTCTCCTAGACCTGATGAAATTCAGCTGAGCACTCCTGGAGTCAAATTCCTTTGGTCCAACAAGACGATCCTCAAAGTCGTGAATGGTGTTTTATACTACCGCTGGATTGATGATCACTCTTCACGATTACTGTTCCTGGTGCCGGTTTCCCTGCGCGATGAGGTTCTTCGTCTTTGTCATGACTTAAAGATGATAGGTCATCCTGGTATCGACAGAACATATGCAAAGCTGTGTCAGTCAGTATTCTGGTACGGCATGAGGCAAGATTGCAAGATCTTCGTGAAATCCTGTCCTGACTGCAACAGACAGAAGAAGTCGAGCCGTAAAGCAAGAGGTAGTCTTGGATCATATCATGCCGGAGCGCCTGTTGAAAGGGTACATATTGATATCCTTGGGCCATTTTCACAAAGTTCCGCTGGAAACAAGTATATCATCATGTTAGTGTGCCAGTTCACGAAATGGATCGAGGCTTATCCAGTAACATCTTGTACGAGTGAAGAGGTAGCTGAAAAGGTCATAACCAATTTCATCACAAGATTTGGTTGTCCGCTGCAAATTCATACAGACCAGGGGAGTAATTTCACGTCTGCACTGTTTCGAGCTATCTGCGATCTTCTGGATGTTACGAAGACCCGGACAACACCGTATCGGCCGTGTTCGAATGGCCAGGTTGAACGCTACAACCGAACCCTTCTCCAAATCATGCGATGCTACCTCAACGAGAATGTGGCTAATTGGGACAAAGATCTGGAGATCTTAACTGGTGCTATCAGATCCCTGCCGAACCGTCAATCTGGATTTACACCCAACATGCTCATGCTCGGCAGAGAAGTTCCTCAACCAGTGGATCTTATGTTTGGAGTGTCTGAAGTTAACTCCGAGTCACAGACTGAACCAGATTATGTGCACTTACTCCGAGAACGTCTCCGGAAGGCTCATACTACAGCAAGGGAAAAGATCCGGGCTACGCAGCAATACCAGCAGAAATATTACGATTACTCAAAATGTGAGCATTCATATGAAGTAGGAGACCTGGTTTTAAAACTTAATAAGGCATCGAAAACTGGAGAACCAAGCAAGTTACAACCTATCTGGAAGGGTCCTTTTCTTGTGATTGAGATGCTCTCTCCGTTGCTCATGCGGATTAGAGGGAAGAAGAAGTCCATGGTAGTACATCATGATCTGGTAAAGAAGTGTACCGACAGGTATATTCCAGCATGGATGCAACGGTTGCGAAACCAGTACCTCAATGGAGCAACGACCGACCAAGAGGAAGAAATGGTTGAGGATGCAGATTTCCAGGCAGACGAAGATCTGGGGTTAGCAGCGTTGTTTGATGCTGATGACAGGTCCGTGGATCAAAGTAGTAAAGGATGTGAAGATGTTCAGAAATACACTTGGGTTCAATGCGATGTCTGCGACAAATGGCGGCGTATTCTTAAAAAAGATGCAAGAGCTATACCGAAGGAAGATCCTTGGCAGTGTTCCCAGAATATGGATGTTAGATTTAGCAGTTGCCAAGTTCCAGAAGAGGATTTCACTGATTGGTTGCAGGGATTGGATAGGAAAGGGTTAACCTTTACAGTCAAGGATTCCGTCAAATCGCCTCAGGATGATTCCTCAGCTGATTCAAGTAGTGGCCAGTCAGCTGGAGTACCAACCATGGTGACGGGCAGGACGCGAAGTGGACGAAAGACCACGCCTCCTGCTAGGTTTCAAGACTAGATACTCCGATGTTGTTCGGATGGATTTGTACATATGTATATAAGTTTTTGGTTAAGGACTATCACATCTTCAAAATAGTTAGGAGGGGAATGTGGTAGACGGATTGGAGCACAATCGCCGTAGCTATCGTAGCGCTACTTCCGGTTTAGCGTAATGTGCCCTGGGTAATTCCCGCGCTCATGGCACTCAGGATTTGGACACAGCACGGACAGGTAGCACCTCGCGGCCCTCTCTAACTTTGTTCAGGTGCCATCTTAGACATCTTTCCCCCATCACACACATGGACTGGAGGACGTCTGGGAGTGATCCTGGGAGCATGTAAGCGATCTACAACAATATGTTATATTTTATTATACTCGAGAGCTACTCCTTAATATGATCCTTGAGATAATCGAACCTACGCCGTATCTCTGGGGGACACGTTGGTACTATGTGATTCCATCAATGATAATGGGAATGCTATTGGGCGATTTGCAATTGTAAATGCTTAGACACATAGCCATCCACTGACAACAACTAGGACGTGCAGGTCGATGTGACAAACACCAGCGAAATACACACAAATAGGTCGATTTATCGCGTAATTTATTTCACTTTTATGTGTGTCTATCTTTAGAGATAGTTCTTTGAAGGTGATACCTCTACGCATGCTCCGTACCCGCTCGCTTGTCTGACAGCATTTATTGGGATGATGCTGAAAGAAGGTACCAGGGAACATCGAATGAGCGCACATTGCAGCTGCTTACTGGGTTAGACTAGTCACACCTGGTAGTGCACAGTTAAACCCATTAATGCTTTCTAAAGAGTTCCTCTAATCATTGCCGTCTACATCTGTGAGGCTTTTGATAATTACTCTTTAAGTAACAATGATTTTACAAAATATTGAAGGAAAGTTGTTGGTTAGGTCTTGATAAACATTTCTCCTTCAAATATTTTCCCACTTATGTCTTCGCTTGCAGAATCCAGAAAAGTTTATGCTTTTGGCCACTGTGACCATTAATGGGTTAAACACACGCCGTCATATTTTGATAAAGCGCAACTGACATTAAGTTTCTCTTGTTTTAGTTTGACAGTCCCTCCTCAAACCTTTGTTCAGTATACCTCTGCCTGACGAGGAAGAATGTAATGGATTCGAATCCTTATCGAGGCATATGTGAGAGTTACCATTGACCTAATTCTGGTCGCTCTATATCCGGGTTCTTCGTTTTCCACCATGTGTGTGTATATATATATATATATATATATATATATATATATATATATATATATATATATATATATATATATATATATGTTTATATATATATATATATATATATATATATATATATATATATATATATATATATATATATATATATATATATATATATATATATGTGTGTGTGTGTGTGTGTGTGTGTGTGTGTGTGTGTCTATATACATATTTTGCAGGGAAACGAAAATCCTTCCACAAGAATAACGACGCCTTAATGTATTGGCCAGCATAAGTGAACATTATACGCAGGTACACTCTCGGTAGTCCTCCAACTTACGTAGATTGTAGTTTATTGTAGTTGACAGCCCGCTAGCCAGGACCTGTATACCACACAAGTGGGAAAGTGTTACAAGCTGTCAAAGTGCTTGTCAATTTACAATGCCACACACGCGTTCCCATAATGCTTCTTTCAGCTCTATATCATAGCGCAATATTGGGATTGATTATTGGCCTAATCCACGCCCCCTACCCCCACCCCTCATCGCCGACATGCATCGTCTACTCTGTGATAACATCTTGCAGAGAACGAGACGAGGAGGGCCGGCTAATCATCTACTTAATACTTCTCGCTGTTTCTTATTGCACGGCTTTTTGCGAGTGATAAACATGCGATCCGATATAAGTAAATACGAACTCTAGTTTGATGAGACACTTACTCGCTGGGGTGCTAATGATGACTGGCTTCATCTTTCGCAATTTTAGGCGTAGGACAGCGAAGGAACGTAGATTTTAATGGCGCTGCCTCAATAGTCGAATGGTCTAAAGCATTTTGTACTGACTGCTCGTTGTCTTTCACCACTGTCAAAGGATATGAGTTGAAACTCACCTCGAGGTTATGTGTGAAAGTTGTCAGTGTATGTATCTTCATTGACCATGAAAAATATCATGAACTATACAATTCTTAATGTAATCTCCCAACTAGGGGAATACAGCAAAAGAAAATGTATGAATACATCGAAATAACTGAATTAACAAGAAAGGACTGGACAAATAGAAAGTGTACATCACAGTTGCAACACCATAACGACACATCACAGTTAAGCATCACACCACAGTGACTTAGTGTCAGTTGTCTACTTTCCCAGCTACTCAATTTTCAAATTACTATAGTGACGATATATGTTCACAATGTCAGGAAACAATGACAACAACGAAATTTCAAATCCAACCCAGAGGCCTGTGACTAATGCCTTTATGAATCATTTCCCGTGTACTTCGTGCTACGAATCACCTTTACCACTGAGGATATCACCTTACCTATAATAGTGGCTACTAAACACACATATGAAACTACAAGCCGGGCCTCAGTACATGTGTGGGCTGACAGAAGTTCTTAGAAAAACACACATAACTAGCGCATATTAGATCGTACATAAATGACCCCTTTTCTTGATGTGCACCACCATTTAAAAATCATATCTGATTGATTCTAAGTAGGTAATAGCTCCCAGATTTCCTCCTCCTCATATTTCTCCAAGAAATACAAATGGATAGTCGAACAGGTATGCCTCCCTTTGGTGTTTAATGCAAATCAACAGTAATCTAGTTAGGTAATCATGCTCAATTTTGAAACTACTACTAATAGACGCTTATCACTGTTAGCTATAGTAGGGTTGTCTTTTCTTCTCCAGCTTTAGATCCTTCTACAGTACATTTCTCCTCGTGAGTCTTTTCTTTATTATTTATTGTTCCCATCATGAAATACAATGTATAAAGGGTCATCCGTAGATGATAAATACATACATACAGCAGAGAATATCGATTTTGTATTCATTACATTAAAAAAATAGCCTACCATATGCGGAGTAGCATTGCAAGCTATGTCTCCCATGTATATCTCTAATATTTATTAGCGAAGATTGTTAGCCAAGGAGGTCCATTTACGTAGAACCTTTTCTGGAGTGTTCTCGATGGATCCTATGTAAACTTCCGTATTCATTTGCCCCTGGAAAACTGATTTCAAGTGGATCATGTTAATGTTGTTGCCATTTCACTTCTTTTTGTGACTTTCATGTTTTGTCATTAGAATGAGTTATTACTCCTTCCTGGGGTTCACATTCATACTCTTATCACCATCTACACGTTTACGTCATTGTTTAGGCAGATAGGGCTGTCCATATGTGAAACACATAGATATTATAACGAATTTATGATACACTCTATATACGGTTTTTATTCTTAGAATTATAAAATACATTATTAAGTTTCCTTTCGGTGAATCCGTCAATGAAGCAAAACAAAGATGGGAGCCTGGTAAAACAGGAAATTTAGTAACCGAAGGGGCATTCAAGTTTTCGAAACCATTTGAGCTTACCTACCACAATCATACTTTGCTGTATGGTCAATAAAGATACATTCATGATTACAATAACTTTGTCTATATACACTTTTTAAGACGCTTTCGATGCACCTTACTTAACCGTAAACAACCGTGTGAATGTTAAGAGTTTAAGAACTATAAATAGAAACGCCCAGCGGATTTACGAAACAAAAGTTAGTAGTAAACACCAATGGTAAACGTGTCAATGAAAACAAGGATATGAAACTAACTATTTAGGATGTTGTGAATAGTTACCGGAGGCAGCATTCAATTTGACGAAACAATTAAAGGAGGCCCATGAACTTGAGATAGATTTGGCTGCATAGTTAGCTGTGGCTATTTCTGTACGGCGAGAGACGCCCCCCGACTGTGAGAAACCAATAGCTCCCCTTCCCTTCAATAGACTTCGCTGACCCCACAGGTCAAGTGCACCATTTCATAGGCTACCCCTTTTATCTACTGCTGTCGTGTTGTGTTTTGACTTGAAAGAACCCCCAAGGTGACACAATAAAAGGTACGCACTAATCATGACAACACTTCTTAAAGAACGCCCCGGGTCACACAACGAATGCTACCAACTGAGGAAGATGTGTCAGATGTTCGACATTCTTAAAGAACATCTGGGTTCTCAAAATGAATTATTCGCACTGCCCAGGTTAACAACTGTTCCTAAGGAAAGTCTAGGGTCAGAGAATAAATGATACACACTAATCATGATGTATCAAATGCGCACATCCAGTTAAAGAACTCCTACGGTCTCACATAAAAGGTAGGCATGACTCACTGTGTGTCAGATAGACAACTCTTATTGATGATGGTCAAGGGTTACACATTAAAAGTTATGTATTAATCATGATGTGCCAGATGGACAAAGAAACCCAAGATCACAGCAAAACATTTGAGAACTTAGTAAGATATGAAATAGAGTTTTAGTCCGAAAAGCCTTAGATGAGCAACCACAAGCCTACTAGTGTCATATCATAACATACACCGAGATCGCTGTGTTTCAAGTGTCGTCAATTCTTGAAAAACACCCCAGGTCACAGCACCACCTTTACGCATTAATCATGCTATGCAAAATAGACAGCACTTCTTAAAAGACCACTACGGGCACAACATAACATACGTACCTTCACAATGAGCCGGGTGGACAGACATGTCTTAACCCCTCCGATACTGAGGCTACTTTTGTCACTACCATAATGCCGAAAATATTTTTGAAAAAACATCTAAAGCCTGTCATGTTGGTATTCAGTAAATAGCTCTCGCTGAGTACTCTCAGATGAGTACCCATATGCCAGGTTTTCAGTCATTTTCCAAATGTTTGCATCATTTTGTATTGGCCAAATTAGCCAGCAGCAGCATACGGATTAACGAGCACCATGGTCACGAACTATCATTAGCACACTTCAGAAAACGCCCCGCCGGATTAACCCTTCAAAGATCAATCTGTATATTTGGATCCACACATTATATTGAAGCACATATAATCGTGGGAGGCAATTGTGTTTGTTTTGAATGAGGATAAGATCCTCTGCCTACCAAGGTGAAAGTTTATAAAGAGAAAGAATTCACAGCCCTAGGCTAACGTGATCCAGTCACGTGATGCGAGTATAATGCCTAGACCTTTTATTCACGTCTTACGCTGGGTGAACATATAATAAGTTTCCCTATAACTTTTGAGGACAAGCACATGGCCTTATTCACTTAATACCATGTACCGGTATGTACCCGTGCTGAAGTTGTAGTTATGCGTGACTGACCATTGTCGTCCTCAATGTACAAACACATTGCGAAGATGCATACATATATTTTTTTCACAAACTTTTGTAGAAAGGCAATATACAATATGTCGTTTTACTGGACTCACTTTTTGACGATTTTAATGAAAGATAGTCTATTGAAATGTGAAGACATCAGACTCAAATGTATGTCAAATTCGGTATGATGGTGTGAAAGGTGTGATTGTTCTGAATAGAAGAATGCTAAACACATAATTGTGCATTGCCCGGCGTATGTGAGGCTGAGACAAGAAATATTTGAGCCTATTAGGAATATGAACAAAGGTTTTGGCCGTGTGATTTTTTCGAAAATTTTCATAAGATATTTGCTGTGTTGATGGGAGGATGTGTTGGGGATTACACGTATGATGACATGGAAGCGATCTGGTTGGTAGCTGGGGCCGATATCGATAGAGTTTATTCTGAGTGCCTACGTGTTTATAGGACTGGTGTTGGCTAGTTACTTTGAATCACTTCCCTTGGACCTTTATGGCAGTGAACGCAACAATCTGGTGCCCGATTACGTAAACCTAGCAGCCGCTGCCAGCATGGCTTTCACTACTACTCGCACATCCTGTACTTTAACTGAGGGATTCAGTGCCGTATGTAGTAATCCTTGTTTAAGATATATTAAGGATCATTTAATGTTGGTATCGAATTAGGCTGTATTAACGTGTGTTGCTATGCTGTACAGTTATTACTATATTTTCTTGTATTTGCGTTCTCTGTGTATTTCATTCTGTTTCACTATTGTTATTTATATTGCATAGTTTTATGGCTAGAGCCGTTGTCAATAGATATTCATACATTGATATGACTAAATAATAGTAAATATGTTTTCAAATATACGTGTATGCCATGTATACCTTCTGGTCATGTTAAAGAAATGATATATTCATTATATCGATGGAAAACATAAACAACAGATTTTCCAACAACTATGGTGTCTTAATGTCGGCTGCCACCTAGGTGTGTCATGTTTGGGAGCCGGTAGGCCATAGTATAGGGCATGGTGACTAGCCTCCCTATAGAGCGTGTTTAAGGGCTGAATGGATCAGTTGAAAGAGGGTGGCTTCGCGTGACGCACGGTTTAGGGACCCTTGTTGAATAGAGGCTATTTCGGTTCCAAGGACTGTTTGGGCGATAATCAGGTAGGCACTTCCCTGGACCATTATTGTTAAACGCTGTAAGATTTTAAAATATACCATGCATTGGTGAATATTTTGATCTTTCGTATTCCTTTCTGGTTGATTTTGTCTTGTTAAAATTACATTACAGAGGCGAATAATGTGAAATAACTTTTGTAAGGTCCCTGTCACAACATATATATATAAAGGTGGTGGTCTCCTGACTCCCCAGGCAGCAGGCGAGGATTATTGGAAGTCAGCTGTTCTGAAGTGTGTCTACGTCGATTGAGTTTACATTACGCAGGCATTCTCGTTTATAAATGTCGTATATATCAAGCTGAATACGTACATGCATATCATACTGAGCATCTGAGTCTCACTCTAAGCGTATGGTCATCTCGGACTATAAAGGTCTGATGAAGACACATCTCCATTCACTTCTTACGCTTCAAATCTTTGGAAACCTTGCATAAAAAGTTTTTTGGTAATGCCTCTTCGAGACTTTCATAATTTCAGCATAGGTAATGTAGATTGGCTTGAGCTACGAGTCTTTTCTATTTAGTGGTTCCCAGGATAAAAAGCCATAATTGCAAACACCACATTTGGAAGAGGTGTATTGTATTGTATCTTTATTGACAGCACATATATTTTGTGCTAACTCATACAGTATACAAGTATCATTTTCTGTAGTGCTTAAAATGCACATAACAATAATATAAAGGAACTGAGAATACATTTCATATAAAGTGCCTTAACTGCACTGAAAAACCACTAGAACATTACATAAACGTTTTACTGATAATTATAGACAAGAGTCAGCATTATAGTAGCTCGCTCGTTTAGCTATACAAAGTGAGGCAAGTACAAAAGAATAGTATCTCTCGTATTGGACGAGAACAGAACTTTAAGGTGGATCACTATCCGTCCCTAGGCGGTTATATTAAGGTGGATCCGTATACTACGCGAGACAAGAAGATAACACAAACAGTAAAAAATGGTAAGGGCTCAGAGGGTACTCTCGTACAGGAGAGGAGCCCAGAACATTAAGGTGGACCACTACTCATCACTAAGCGGGTCTATTAAGGTGAATCCAAATACTATGAACAGAGACATTAAGAAAACAGAGCAAAACATACAAACTGGTATAGGCACGTAGGCAGACTGAAAATCCCCTATGAGGGGCTAAGTTAGGGCACCATAAAGGGCTTATTTCTATTTGGCATAAGCCACATAGTATTTATACACAAAACATAGATAAGTACACAAAATTCCCTTAGTTCCTCAGGGAAAAACTTATATGGGGTCTATTTACTTACGCCCAGCTACCGCGCTGAGGTATAGCTTTGAGATAAATGACCCTGATAGCATCCATATCTCAACCATTTCCTGGAAATCTGCGTTTTCTGGATGTTTGCCCATGATAACTTGGAAATAGCTGGTAGGGTCATTTACTACTATTCCTGCCGCTTCACAATTAAGGTTACTCAAGGCACCAAAAAGTTCAGTACTCACGTCACTATAAAATGTCTGCCGAGCATATTTGTAGGAACATAACAACAGTGTAATACAATTCACTACCTAATTGTTCGCATGGTGCACACGCATGCAATATTATCTTGATAACAAAGCAGCAAGATAGCAAGATAAGATTTTTTGACCGACGTTTTTTGTTTCTTTGGGATAAATCAATCTCTCATCAAATATTCTTTCAAATATTATTCTAATTGAGGAGTTCCGTTTATAGTTGTCAGATAATGTGTGCACTCCAGATGCAGAATGTTTAACGCAGTGAGGAAACAATGCCATTAAGGGGAACAGCACATACCTATCTCTAAACAACATACTTGCTCAAGGTCGACGCCCCTAGGAAGATATCCATCCCACATGGCAAGTAATCTTGTTTGCATCCCAAGGGAAATGGAAACACGTGTAAATCCACCAGCAACATGACGTACATGGCAATTCAATGTGTGGAGCTAATGAACAGGCAGGGTTAGTACGGATTAAACCATTCACGTGTGGTGGGTGCACAGAGTCGGTCACGTATCCAAACATCTTGATAACAGAACAGTTTGTGAGAATTACTTAACTAAACGTTGCCACCGATCATGCTGGCTTTGACTTCCCTCCTCAGGGGCCTGTCTTGATGGCTGGGTGGCAGGGACTTCGCCATGATTTTTATAACAGGTTGGTCAAATTGGGATTTTAAGAATTTAGGGTGTCCAGTAACAGATTATGTACAGTAACAGATAAAGTAAGTATATACTTAATTCTTCAATAAATGTCGTTGTTATTATTTTGAAGTTAAACGTTTTAGAAATTTAACTTGGAATTAGTATCTATAAAAAACGCATACCAAAATTTAGGATGCCTTTCCACCTAAAATCAATATTTTTCATGAACCAGGGAGTCCAAAAGACATACAGACACCCTGCTGCCTAAGACCCTGCCGTGTGGGCTAAGGCGTTACCGCTAACTACTAGCTCTCTCTCACCACTGTCTGGGTTCAAGCCTGACGGGGTAAAATGAGAAAGTTGCCAGAGACTTGGGGCTAGACGGTGGTTTTCCCTGGGTACTCCGCTTTCCTCCTCCATTTATAACTAGCTAGTCACGATTATGTCAAACTATGACAGAAAATGTGACGATAATCTAAACTCCAGATTCCAACTATTCCCCCTCAAAACACCTTTCAAGTTTCACTAGAAGTGATTAGGTATGTTCAGTTTCTTGGTTATATGTCGCCTACAGATGCAGATGGGTTTACCTGGATTGACCCATGGAATAATTTCGAAAGTACTAGACATCGAAGGTAAACCCTACTTGTGCGACTTTCGTATCAGGATTATACATACATACATATATACATACATAAATATATATATATATATATATATATATATATATATATATATATATATATATATATATATATATATATATATATATATATATATATATATATATATATATATATATATATATATATATATATATATATATATATATATATATATATATATATATATATATATATATATATATATATATATATATATATACACACACACGCATATATATATATTTATATATATATATATATATATATATATATATATATATATATATATATATATATATATATATATATATATATATATATATATATATATATATATATATATATATATATATATATATATATATATATATATATATATATATATATATATATATATATATATATATATATATATATATATATATATATATATATATATATATATATATATATATATATATATATATATATATATATATATATATATATATATATATATATATATCATCTGGAAAGAGGCATTTCAACCATTCTGGCTTATCGCTGAACCTTTTTTTCAAACCCTTAGGCGTTTACAGCAGCACGAGAAGAGAGGCCTCATTTTGGCATTAATTTTTAGTTACATGATATCTTCCCCTAATGTATGTTATCAAGCCCATTGAGCTGTGATCAACAGTCATCACGTCCACAGCTCGGTATAGCTATGCCAAGAGGTGTTCTCGTGACATAGGTGATACAGAAAATATATCCTTAGCAGTAGCACACCTACTAAATCAACAAACCTAAAATAGAATCCACCTAACTAACTAAACTATCACATCTAAACGTTTGATATAATGTCCTATGTGTTGATTGAAAATATGATTAGGCTTATCTTGGTATTCAGGGATTCTATTTACTATCTAATTCGTTTTCACCCACGCTTACATAAAACAGTATTCAACACATTCCCAAAGGTATAATACTTTCCAATTGAGATGGCGTTGAATGAGGTCCCTTTAGGTTATGTATGTGCCTTATAAGGCAGTGTGGGTACTCTCCAAACCTACACAATATCATACACAGTCTTGGATTCTGATAACCTCAAGGTTTCGCAAACAAATAAGTAAAATCCCCATTCAAACATTTGAAATAGATAATTACGGGCATGGTGAGTACGTAAAGTAGTACGTAAATTCAAACTTTCATTTTCTTGTAACTAACATTTCATTTTAACAGGCACAAAACACCCTCCATTGTAGATGTATATATTTAATAGGCGAACTATAAGATATTTTATGTGATTATTTTTGAAAGAATTTAAAGTAAATGGATACTAAAGTCAAACTTCTATTAAGCGACCACTAAAGGGAAATGCCAAAAGTGGTCTCTTAAAGAGGTGGTCTCTTAAAGGGGTTGGTGATCTTAATGACGTTATGAAAAAACAAAGAATTTCTAACAATGACCAAGTATTATTGAAGTTGTTATGTTTAGCTGTGTTTGCGGAAATCTCCTAATTAATATCTTAAGAATAAACAATTCAGAAAAACAAAAGTTGAACTCAACATTACAGCAAGTGGTCGTTTAAGAGAAATGGTCGTTTGCACACGTTTGACTGTATATTATTTTCTTTATTTGTATTTATAGTTGTAATAAAAAACATTGCAAGTAATAGTGCAATCTCTCTCCCAAATTACATTGGTTATTTTCAAAAATCATACCGTTAATACATAGAACAAAAGGTCTATTCTTATGCATTTGCTTGCTAACATTTGTGCTTGTGCCCAGACCGTAGATGCTGGTGCTCAAATGAATACGCATCTCGGATAAAAATTCGAGATCACTGGCAAACACCTTACAGTTTATATCATCCAATGCGTTCCGATCATAGTGTTCACATTGGCAAAGTTTCTAGAAAATTATAAAAAGGCTAAACAATGGCCAATGTCTATCTTTAAACTTATTACTCACCAATATTATTTTACTGAAATAGTTCTGGGTAATACAGAAGACTACAGAATCATCCAAATATGACGCGTTTAATTCTGAATAATCAAACCCCCTAAATGTGACTTTGGTTTAGTTGGGACACGAAATTGTCCATACGGAATGTTTTATTCATAGTTTAGCATTTGGTTGAAGTGTATCTGGAATTAATTCTGGAATGTTATTTGTACCTGGGTTTGATGGTTTCTCAACCGAATAGCCTCTTAGAAATAGAAAAACACTTTAACCTCACTTCTATCCATTATGTGGTACTTGTGT
This sequence comes from Maea johnstoni, assembly GCA_963942565.1. Classification (NCBI taxonomy): domain Eukaryota; kingdom Metazoa; phylum Annelida; class Polychaeta; order Spionida; family Magelonidae; genus Maea; species Maea johnstoni. Next base: position 94,058,798 of record OZ012684.1, read on the forward strand.
TGCACACAAAAATACTTAGTATGACATATCAATGTTTTCTTTTATGAAAAACTAAATCGTCATGGATCTCGGCGGTATCTTAAAACGTCTGTGTGTTTTGCACCGAAGAAGCTCTTTTATGAATATCTGTAATACGCAGGCAATATAAACAAACACTGACAGCTGCCCATAGGGATTAGCCATCATTAGTGATTCGCCAGGATAGTGTGGCAATTATAACTCCCCAAGTATTTGGCTGTGTCCGATTCGAGGTCTAAAATAACAGGGATGGGGATCATTTTGGAGGTTTTTGTAGCATTAGACATCCGTCTTGTGGCAGCACAGGGGACCCACCAAGACGTGGCTGAAGAATATCATGCAGGGATTGGGTGTAACTTACATGCCTTACTGGTTTCACTTGTGAACGATAGCGCATGAAAACCATGTTGTCAGAAGATGTTTAGCCATGGGAAAAGATTAACAGTTGCGCTAACAAAATATTACCCAAAAAGTTAAATTTACTGTAAAGGAAAATTCCAACAAAATCAGGGGAGGGGCTGGCTCTATAGCCGAGTGGTCTAAGGCATTGCTATTGGACATGTTAACCTAGATTTGTGCTAAGGTGTTGGTTTTTAGTAGGTAGTGCGCTTTCCCTCAACATGAACCATAGACTAGCCACATAAACGAAATACGGTTGGAAAATGCCAAAAACGATATAATTAATCATTTCTCTGGGGGGGGGGGGGGGGGGGGCGGACTACGGTTGAACACGTTAACTTAAGGTGAGGTGTGCGACTGTAATAAGGTCGAACATGTACGCGCAAAGTTTGAAATTCGTGTTCAGTCATTTAAGATATCATCAATGTGGTAAAATTATCGGTAGCGAAGTACTTTGGTCTTGTGACATCAGATGGGAAAATACTTGGTCTACTTACAGCCAGCCAGCAAATGGACTTCGCGAATTGATGAATTCAAACTATCGCCAAATCCTAAATTATTTCTAACTTATTCGAATTCTTTACTTTTTATGATATGAATTACAAGTATTGGTCAATTGTGAGTGCCTTTATACACCTGAGGTTGGGCATCTTATCTTGAAATTAACAGTTTGGTCAATTTACAATGCGTGGACTGGTAGTGTACCGTGAGCAGCTTATGACTTGAGGACATAGATGCGCTTGGCGAAAGCCTGGCAGTTTTGACCAAGTTAAAAGTAGGTGTTAAACACCGCATCTGGGGCCCACAGCCAGTAGATGAAATCGCGAACTGTCGTAGAGTGAGTTCGCGGTTTGCAAGTGGGCTGCAAACTGCACCACCCCGAGTGTGAGCTTGTATACCAGACCATTGCCCCAAAAACAACTTTTACTTTCAATTCTTCGCACACGATGATTCATTGCGTCCTCTCATTATGAGCGAATTGTTTTGTCAGCTATAGATCATAAATATTTGAACCCTGTTTGGCAGTACCCATGTACCAGCAATATTTAACCCTTTCTGTGCTGCAAAGCTATACCCTGTTGTACACTACCCAACATTACAGAAAATATATACTCTTTGGCAATACCTTTGTACTACCCTATTTGATATTTCGAATTTGGTTTATCGTCAACCGGTGAACACAATTTCCTAGAACCATTATGCCTGTGTTGCGCAGAAATATGTCTGTCTGTATGTATGTGCGTATGTATGCATGCATGCATGCATGTATGTTATCATATATGTATGTATATATTTATATATATATATATATATATATATATATATATATATATATATATATATATATATATATATATATATATATATATATTCATACATATTCATAAATATATATATATATATACATATATATATATATATATATATATGTATATATATGTATATACATATATATATATATATATATATATATATATATATATATATATATATATATATATATATATATATATATACATATATATATATATATGTATATACATATATATACATGTATATATATACATATATATATATATATATATATATATATATATATATATATATATATATATATATATATATATATATATATATATATATATATATATATATATATACATACATATATACATATTGCGAGCCCTAACCTCCCATCGCACGTGCGGCAAAATCAACAGCTGAGCAAAGTTTGATGCTGTCAATCACACTGATTTTTTTACTTATTTGCCAAACTTGGCGAGCTGTAATGGCGTATATTTAAATATATACATGTATACATCCCATGGTCTTTCCGGGTGTCTTTGCAGGTTTGGAGCACTTGGGAACTGTGCTTATAGACCTACGCCTTCCATGAGTCTGTGATGATTACACATGAATATACATATGCACTTAGCTATCTTTCCAAAGAAAATCAAGCACAGGGCGCTATATCAAATATCAATTATTATTAGTATTATGAATGAACCGGACTGCAGAGCCACACCTGACTATGACATGTTATGGTAAAACTGAAAGCACTCGATTAATACACGTATGGTTAAATGTGGCTGTATTGCTGAACTCTTATACATATAGAAAGAAGTGCTCCGACGCTATGTTCCTAGTGGTTGTAGACGCATTTATTTTGATGGTACAAGGCAATAATTTGATAAGGCACCTTACAAATATTACATAACAAAGATTGCGTATTGCATCACAAAAATAGTTAGATGTTAGTGTTCACAAAGGCAGATTTAAATTGTCTAAAAGGTTGATGGACTATAAATGTAATTGATTGGGATTTAAATATTTTAGTGTCTATCAACTGTCCCAATGCTCATTCCAAAGACTAGCAAAAGGGGTTCTGTGGCCAAGCTAGGTAGGTGCTGCGTAGTGGTAGATCCTTGGTATTTGATCGTAGAATAATTGAACTTGTCTGTTTGAGCAGCACTTTACTCGTTCATGCAAACATTTGACAGTCAATTGTCTTGAACTTGTTCCTTTAGAAGACCTATATGAAGTTGTTTTTGAACTACTGGCACGCGGCCATGCCTTTTTCGTATAGTGATCAGTCTGGCAGCATTGTTTTGAGAGCGGAAATTCCATTACGATAGTAAAGCTGCGATGTTACATCAGAGACTATTGTACTCTAAATTGTTTCTGTTCTTGAGAAATTGTGAAAAAGCGGCCCTTGCCTATAATATATGGGCAAGTTTACTGTGCAACCAAAACATATGTCCGATCATGGTGACGTCAAACCACTACCTAAAGAAAACTGCGCATGCTCGACTCCATTATAGAATACAGGTTAATAAAGTAACATATAATGCAAATGAAGATTGAATAACGGAATAGAAATCTCAATTAGGTAAACACTAATCTGTTATGCAAAAGAATTGTTTGTACTAACATAAGCATCTAATAACAGACTCGCACTACCATGAATGAAAGGACCTTCAGATATTTAGCTAAAATCATCTTGGTTGATAATGAGATCCGGAACACACATACATACGTACATTGTTGATAACGAATCTCGGTAAATATAACATTCCAGCACCTAACTGAAATAGTATCGCGCCATATAAAGATTCAATACGATATCGGACTTAATGAATCTTGGTAGACAGGAAAGCTGCTTTACAGGATTACAATAGCTATTGCTGAATATAAAGATTAGTTGTTGGAGTTAAATCATAACTGGGTGACCTGACAAACAATGGCATTTGCAAAGGATCTGAAAAATTGCTGTACATCAAATAAATCAACTAAAAACTTACAATTTAGCTGATCGTTAGAATTGTAGTGATTTTATATAGACACGTAGTATAAAATGTCAAATTTCACAATTACGATTGAGTTCATCTTTCTCTCTTCCTTTCTCGACTTTGCCAATTGATGAATTCAAACTACTTGGAACAACCCCCAAATCCTGAATTATTTCTAACTGCTCTTAAGTTTTCGAGAAAAATATTAATATTCAAATTATTTCCACCAATATTTTGCAAATGCAACACGACCATCAGTATTTGTCAATCGAGAGTGCCTATACGCACTTGGGGTTATTGGGGCATTTTTTTCTGAAATTCTCCAGTTTGGTCAGTTTGCCAGGCGTGGACTGCAGCTTATGACTTGAGGTAGTCATAGACGCGCTTGGCGAAGGTCTGGCAGTTTTGATTAATGAAGTAGTAGGTGTTATTCACCTCATCTGTGGTCCACAGCCAGTTGATGAAATCACGCACCGTCCTAGAGGGAGTTCGCGGTCTGCAAGTGGGCTGCTTGATGGTAACTTTCCAGGACGTCTCCTGCAGGCGACTTTTACGGCTGCGTTTCAGTTCAACGTTTGCCTTAACGCTGCTGCGCTGGAAGATGAGGCCCTCGCCGCATTTCTCAATCGACCAATAGAAACCCTTGGTTTGGAAGACTACGAATTCATGGTGCAGAATGAGCTGGGTCATTTGGTGTTTGCTGAGCGGGGTTTTGAAGGTTTCCACCCGCAGAATCTTCTCGTCCACGTCTTTACCAATAAGCCCTTTGATCACCTCATCAAAATCCTCTGCCGCTATGCGTTTCATGACACCCCTCCCAGACGCCTCTGTGTCAAAGTCGACCACGGACTTCCACTCTCCTCCCTTCTTTTCCATTGCCGCCATTGTTGTCTAGGAAGCAGTCCTATAAGAAAAATGCTTTTATTTTAGTATCTCACATTAAAATGGGCATCAGAATGTCTTCCAGGAAAAAAAGACAGCTGAAATGATTGATTTTGGTCTATGCTATTGTTTTATACAACTATAAAAAACGACCTGTACTGAAAGTGTAATCCTTTGACTATTGCTTCAAACATGATCAGGCCAACAGCGGAAAAAGACCTAATTTTTTGTGATATCTTCCAATTATATTTGGAGAAATATTCCAAACCAATCAATCAGTAAACAAATGCTGATTTTTTTAGAGCATTCCGAAGATTGATACAGTCGTTTTAAACATGAATTTTGGAATCAAATATTAACAGCTTTGCTTGTATTTTGATGTAGCTTACACTATTTTGGAGGGAAAGTGTCACAGCTTTGTAATCCTGATTTTGTTTAACAATTCTTGGAATCTTAAAGAGTTTGAACGGAGCCAACATAAGTACAGATGTGATACTCTTCCCTCCATATTGATATTTCCCCGGCATTTGGATATTGGAGGGTCCCCGATATGTTTATTTGCAAAAGGGAGCTAAGTTTACAATCTCTTTTTTCAAATAACAAATCAACTTTTGCTTTCGATTCTTCGCAAACGATGATAAATGGGCGTCGTCTCATTATGAGAGAATTGTTTTGTCAGCTATAGATCATAAATAATGGAACCAACTTTTAACCGTCTTTCGCTATACTCTGTTTCACACTACCAAGAATTACAAAACTATACACTGTTTGGCATTACCTACGAACTTTACCCTACATGGCATTTCAATTTTGGCTTATCGTCACTTTTTTCTGACAAAGAAAGACAAAATCGTCATAAGCCAATTCTGAGTAGTGGAGAAAAAGAGTCTGTGCAGTGATGCAGGCTATATATATATATATATATATATATATATATATATATATATATATATATATATATATATATATATATATATATATATATATATATATATATATATATATATATATATATATATATATATATATATATATATATGTATGTATGTATGTACCTCGAAAATCTTACATGCTGCTGGTGGTTTACTTTTGTGATGCTTAATTTATTCCTCAACCACCCATGCAATATATACTTTGTAGAGGCCGAATTATACAATAAAAGCAATAAAAGCAAGGTTAAGGAAAAAAGAGTAAACGAAATTAAGCCTATAGGCCTGGTCAAATGTTAGACTTAGTGAAAGAGATTAACAACATGTCACGATATGGTCCAAGATAATGGAATTTGGAAAGTTTTTCGTCAATTTTTGGGCATATTTTTGCTTTGATGTGAGTAGTCAGTTGTAAATGGTGGAGGTAACTAATGTACCCAGTGACAATTAGGTCCTATCCCCAGTCACTGGCAGCTTTCTCACATAAACCCAGCCGGGCAGTGGTGAGAAACAGTGAGTAGTCGATGCCAATGTATTAGACCAATCGGCTATCAGCACAGACCAGGTCAAGCCGCTAATGAATATCAAGCGGAGACTCGAGCCTACGACTGGAATTGGAAGATAGGTGCGTTAGCTCTCCAATTTCCTGACACAGATGTTAAATTAACCAAATAACACAGAAACTTGTCAACGATAACAGAATAATTTGATTGTACTTACGTTCTGTGCTTCTCGATATGCCTGGATTTGAAATGCTGTGGTGCCGTGCTTGTGATCTTCTCTGTGAGGGTGAAGACTACTGTACCCTATACCACCCCGATTGTGCGCTTATATACCAGAACAGTGCCCAAAAACGACTTTTGCTTTCGATTCTTCACATATAATGACTCACTGCATCGTCTCTTTATGAGATAATTGTTTTGTCAGCTATAGATCACACATAATGGAACCCTGTTTGGCGGTACCCTATCACAATATCAAACCCTCTAAGTGTTGCAACACCATACCCTGTTTTACATCATCTAAAATTGCAAAAATCTACACTGTTTGGCAATACCCACAAACTCAACCCTATTTGATATTTCAAATGTGGTTTATCGTCACTTTTTCTGACTACAGAAGTTTTGTCGTAATTAGCCAATTCTAAGTAGTGGAGAAAAAAGTGCCCGGCAAAAACCACTGCCTAAACCATTATTCCTGTCCAGGACACCATTTTCTTCACAAGGACCACATTTCCCCTTTGACCAAAAACCACTCCTCGAAATAGACATTGCCAAGTCTTTGTTGTCAGAAAATTCTCAACCTGATTTTCAGTAAATCATAAATATTTCTTCTTCTGTGGGGATTAAAGGGATACATACCACTAACACATGCAGGGGTGAGATGAAATTGGGGGGACCAGTGTAGATGAAATTTTACCCAAGCCAGACAATGTTCTGTTGTAATTTTATTGAGAGTTTGTGTAGCACAGTTAATAACCCAGATAAAGATGCCACCTAAAAGAAACTTTCCTAGCTTGGTAGAAAGAGTAAAAGTAGAAAAAGCAAAGGTGCTGGAGGAGTATGAAAATAATGAGATAAATGAACTGTGTCTAAACTGGTTTCAAGATGTTACCAAAAGGTAGTCTTTGTTCACAGGTTTGACTATATATATATATATATATATATATATATATATATATATATATATATATATATATATATATATATATATATATATATATATATATACATATATATACATATATATATATATATATATATATATATATATACATATACATATATATATATATATATATATATATATATATATATATATATATATATATATATATAAATATATATATATAAATATATATATATATATATATATATATATATATATATATATATATATATATATATATATATATATATATACACACAGGTAAAAGTTAACAGACTTGTACAGGCCCGTTTTTTCTTGCCTGTAACGGGCCTGTAACAGGCATGTCACATGTACGTTACCAGCCCGTTGATATAATGGGCCCGTTTAAAAAGGGCCTGTTATATCAACGGGCTGGTAACGTGCATGTTGTAACAGGCCTGCTACAGGCATGTAGTGGGCCCGTTAATACATAATTTCTTAAACAAAGTCAGAAGTGTTTATTTTGCATTATGTGGCTTACTTGTGGTAACGGGCCTGTTATATTAACGGGCCCGTTACTTTGACGGAAATGTAACAGGCCTGTTGAGACGGGCCTGTTACATGCCCGTTAGGAGATTTTGGGGGTCCCAATAAGTTTCAGATCTGCAACAGACCTGCGATGGTCCCATGCCATGGGCCCATAGAGGATGTGCCTTAGTAGGGCCAGAACTTTAATCTTTTGACGATGCTGTAACGGGCCTGTTACAGGTTCAGAGAGACATCTGGTGGCCATATCATAAAAAGCCACAAATTTTGATACTTATATTTTTTTCTTCTGAGATAAAACTTTGAAAATGTTTAAAAAGATATGTTTTATATATTCAATATCTCTGAAATGATCAATTGAACAGAATCTTTATATTGCAAGCATTATCTTTTAACAATGCTGTAACCGGCCCGTTACAGGTTCACACAGACATCTGGTGGCCACATTTTTATCATAAAAACCACATTTTTTAATTGATATTTTTTTCTTCTAAAATAAAACTTTGTTTTATATATTAGATACCTCCAAAATGAGCAATTGGGCAGAATCTTCTTAATAAAGTCATTATTCTTTTTGCACTGATACTGACAAGGCATGGGATTGTGATGCGTGAAAATGGTATCTATATAAGAGGTCGGAGATCAGTCAGTAGTATCTGAGAAGCATTGGACTCTTGTCAGTGCTTGAGCTAATTACTCGGCGAGGCATTCTGAGGTGAGATCTTAAGGGTATGTATTAACTAGACACAGGGTAGTATTCCTGATTGCTGATTTGACCTCCTGAAGACCAGCAGTATAGCAAGTTGCTTGGCCTAACTGCCCCAAAAGTAATTGCCTGGATCAATTGGCAGCGGAAGCCATTTGGAACATTTTCTTTTCGAAATGTAGATATATCAAAACCTTATATTCCATCAGTTTTTGAATTTTCGAAATTTGGAATTTACAGGCTCGTAACGGCCATGTAACAGGCCTGTAACGGCCACGAAACGGGCCCGTTCAAACGGCCCGTTACATTGCTGTGCATCATTATGCATGTAACGGGCATGTTTGAACAGGCATGTAGCAGGCTTGTAACGGGCATGTACAGGCCCGTTAACTTTTACCTGTGTATATATAGGCCAAGAAATGTTTGGTTCCTATTACGTCCTAAAAAAATATAGGGAGGGTAGGTAGGGAGTTTTTTTAATTTTCTAATCATTTGTATTCTTTAACTCACACGATTCCCTGGAGTTGGATGGCTTAAATAAAAGTTTGCCTTGATGTAATTGTCTCCATATGCATAACTTGTACTTCTGTTCATCCAGAAATTGATAATGTAATGGTTGGAGAATTGATATTTAGGACGGCGAGGCTATTTTGGGATATTAGATATATATATATATGTATATATACATATATATATATATATATATATATATATATATATATATATATATATATATTCGATATATATATACATACATACATACATACATATATATATATATCTATATCTATATATATATATATATATATATATATATATACATACATACTTACATACATACATACATATATATACATATATATATATATATATATATATATATATATATATATATATATATATATATATATATATATATATATATATATATATATATATATGTATATTTCGATGGCCTGATCACATCGCTGAAGTAAGTAATGGTTCTGATGTCACATAAACCCATTAGGTTAATTTCCTTCAATGGCATATTAGAACAATGTTATGCCTATCCCTTTTCTGCACGTGACAATGTCCCATGAATTGCTTTTACTTTTGTTTTAATATGTCCTGTTACTAGGCGTGCTAAACTAGCCTTTACTGAGCATGCCCTGTACCGAGCAGGTCCCACCATAGATAAACTATAGGAAGTAGGTTAAGGTTAACGTGCCGGCTCACACGGATATTCTCTCTCTCTCTGTTTCTCTTTCTCTCTGCGACCTCATCCAATTTTTGCATCAGTTTTCCCACATAATTCATCTTTTACGGGCTTGTCTTGTAATATAAAAGAGGATATACTGGTAAACAATTCACTATTGCTTTTGAAACCTGCATGCCTTCAACATTTACTAAATTGTTTAAAACAAATGTTAATTATACAACATATCTGTTTGGAGTTATGGAATAATAGGCTTAAACTAACGATTGCTTACACACTAAAACAAATATGACATCACTGTGGGGTGGCCAACATGGTCTACCCCTCGTGAGGTTCACTCACGAGGGGCAGACCATACAGCACGTACAAAAATCGTGTACACGTGCAACACGACTGTTTTAGCAAGTTCTCCTCATTTTGCCATCTATTAAATATCTGTTTTATTCGCACAATATGTTCCAATCTCTCGCCTCCGAAAGGCTGGTTGATATGAACTTCCACGCTGGAATGGATATGGAAGGCAGACATTATGTGGCATACTGAGCTAAGGTTTTTCGTGATGTCTTTCAGTGCAAATGGGATCTAATGATACGGTTCAAATCACGGTGTTTACCACATAGTAAAGTCATGAGGTCTGTTATTTTCCACTCCATGACATAGGCTAATGATGGTTACGCAAGAGCTGTTTTTTCTTTGCCGACTGCCTAGAAATGATGAATGACTTAGAAAATGGACCACGGATCAATATCGACGCCTCTGGTGCCACTGTTGACTACGTGGAATCAGCTACCGTCCATTCTATCATACGTGATGGGGGGTTTCCCCGATGGTCGAATGTCCCTGAACCGAGCAGTCTAAGGGGTTGCCATTGACTGCCCTTCACTGTCCGTATTTGAATCTCGGTCAGGGTATGTATGTATGTATGTTTATTGACTGTAATCTGTGAAATTACAAATTCATACTATACTAAAGTATGCGAGAAAATGAAATAAACATCCATATAGTAAATAAATAAATAACTTTAACAGTAATTAGTATAATAAATTATAATATATTAAGAAAAAACAAAAATATTATAAAGAAAAGAACAGGCAGGTGTAGGACATTTCTATATTAGACAAAACGCACATGTGCATTAGTGCATAAATGACTATTCATCCAATTCCATCTCTACTTTTCAGCACCAAATTGTACATTCTATTTACACTAACAGCGACTACCTTAAGGAATTGTACTGCAATAAAAATGTCCTGCTCATCTGTAACTTTTCCCATAATTGTATAGAAATCATTATTTCCATTTGATAGAAATCTAACATCATAGTATCTTTCTAAATTTCTAAACTGTATGTACATTCTATTACGCTCCTCTGCCAAAGCCTGACAATGCATAACGACATGAACAGCATTCTCCAATGCATGAGTATTACAAAGGTCACAATATGGTCTAATTGCGTGGTCTATTTTAAAGCGATAGTTGTCGCATTTCAACTGACTTGCTTTACACACCAGTTTCGCCATTGTCTCACAACTATGCATCAAATTTGGGTGTAAATCACCAACATACCACCAGATCATTTGTTTAACTGTGCTCATTGTGGCACTTAACAACTTTGTATTCTTAAAAAGAATGGCTCTTATTCGCCAATCATTATTCTCAATATTCCACGCCCTTGACCATATCATGTCCTTCCATTGCTTTTTATCATAGAACTTAGTACCTTGGATCATCTCAACAACTTTATCATATAACCCAAAAATCTCTGCCACCCTGAGCATGTAAAAAGTAGGACTTTTAAACTCGTTTATCCTACATGCATCTATATTGTTATTATAATCAGCCATACACTGAGTAAACACTCGTTTATATATAGACTCATTATTGAGGATAGACACACTTCTTATAAAAAGGAGTTTTTTCACATAGATAAAAAATTCGAGCCTGATCCAGCCTAATCCAGTGTAACTGGTCTCATTTGGCGACCCCTGGGGAAAGCGTTGAATCCTTCTCCCTGCATATCTCTGAAATTCTTCTATAAGTCTAATATCCTCATCGGAGAGTACCCATAGTTCGCTGGCAAAAGTAATTATAGGCACTACCATTGCCCAAAAAAGTTTCCCACAGGCCCGAATGGTTAAACCCCCGCTTTTTAGACCAAGCCCAGAGGCCGCATTTAAGGCCTTCCGTCCTTTACTAAGCTTTTCCTTAATTCGGTTTGTATTCTGCCCCAGGCAATTGTTTTTAAGACCTAAATGGTCATAATCAACTTCCTCTTTAATCCGATCTTCCCCTAACCTGTAGTAACGATACTGAGTATTTCTTCTATACTCTCTTTCACCCTCCCCATACACCAATATCGCGCTTTTCTTTGGGTTAAAAGAATATCTCCATTTACAACTGTGTCTATAAACAATTCTTAGGGTTTGGTCAGTATTGAATTTAGTGGTACTTGCTGTCGCAATATCATCTGCGTACCCTAATGGTGATACGTTTATCCCATGAATTACACAACATAATCTACTGGATTCTAATTCAAAAATTAGAGAGTTAATAAAAGCAGTATACAGAATTAACGACAAATATCCTCCTTGATGTATTCCACAGTTAATAGAATACCATTCTGACATCTGATTCTGTATCCTAACTCTGCACTTAAAATCTACATAGGTCTGGTACAAAAGTCGCCATGTCTTTCCCAAGACCCCTAGTTCCCTGAGCCTAAAGAATAACCCCTCTACCCAGACACCATCAAAAGCCTTCGACACGTCTAGGTACGTGACGAAGACCTTTTGATTTGCCTTTAATAGAGTTGCTATTGTTTCCTGCAATATATACGCGCTATGTACACAAGAGACGCCTTTCCGGCATGCACCCTGTAGTTGAGATACTACTTCAGAATCAAGCCACCATTGTTCCAATCTTTTCCAAAAAATAACCTCGAAAAGTTTATTAAAAGTTGTTAAAAGCGTAATACCTCTATAATTATTAACGTCTAATATAGAGGCATTTTTTCCCTTATATAGTGGGACCTGAACCCCTCTTCGGAAATTTATAGGAATATACTCTGTCTGCAGTATAGCGTTATATAATATAGATAGAACCCTATACATTGGCACCCCAGCATACTTTAAATGCTCTTTTGTAACCTCGTCGTACCCTGGAGTCTTACCCGAATTCAGGGTGTTTACCCCCCTTCTAATCTCTTCAACTGAAAACACGGCATCTGAAAACACATCTGTGTCATATTTAACCACCCAGTTACAGCATCGTTCACCTGTCTATAATGTTCTCTATCAAACTTCTCCGACTCAACTGGGGTACCCAGCATACTAAAGTGACCCTCCCACACTCTTAGGATGTCGTCAACATCGTGCACCACAGCGCCACCTGGTGTTTTAATTGAAGGACTCTTTATCTTAGGGCCATCCTTCTCACGCTTAAGTAGTTTCCAAAACACACTATGGTTTAACTCGGCACTCTTAATTGCCTCCTCTATCTTACTCTCATCGTATTCCCGTGAAATACGCTTTATCCTTTTTCTAAATAAATTCTTTGCCTGTTTATTAGCAATGTACTCAGGGCTTTGCGGATCTCTCGGTCTCCCCGCCCCACACCAGTTTCTATAGGCTTGTACCTTTTCTCTCTTAAGGGCGTTTAGTTCAGGACACCAATAGGGTTTCACGTTGCATTTGTAGCGTGACTTGGGAACGGCCCTTTCGTGCCGCTTTACTAACACTATTATCTCAGCTAATAACCCTTCGATACCCGCCTCATCAAGGATTAATCCCTCATGTCTGCGATAAAGGTTATCTAGGTCCCTGCCTAGAGGTAACTTATACATATTATTAAGCATTTCTGGCGTCATTTTATCCCACCTGGTTCTACTAGCCCTATTTTCTTGTGTCACCCCCTTAGGAATGCCGCCTGTTTCTAGGACCACTCCGACTGGGACGTGATCTGACGTATTTAGGGGGGCGTAATCGAGTACCATGCATTCCCTGACTTGTGGAGAGATTGTCGCAGGGACCATGATATAGTCAATGCAAGTATCTCCTGTGGGGCCGTAATGTGTATTTATAGGTCCCAATGCTAATAGCCCTAGATTCACTGGCACTAAGTCATATTTCATAATAAAGTTATAGAGTAAACGGCCCCTATTATCTGTCCGCTTATTGGATCTAGGCCCTCCCATGTCACCCAAATCTGCATTAAAATTGCCACAAAGTACATTATAACTTCCTAACCCTGTATTATCTAGGATAGCACTTTATTCATCAAGTGTGATTTCAATGTCATCGGCGCAGCCTCTAGCCGGCAAATAGACGCAGAAAATATTAATTATTGATGAATTATCACACTGCAGACGCACCGTACATATCCTGTCATGTTGTATTTGACACAGCGGGGCTATACTATGGAGTTTCTTATTCCAGAGTATTGCCACTCCTCCCTGCCCCTTGTTATACCCATACTTTTCACTCATAGAGTGACAACTAGATCTTCCCCAAAAATTCATATCAACCGAAACGTCTCCCAGCTTCTGTAACCTGTTTTGGTGCAGCCAGTGCTCCGTTACACATACTACCTCATATTGCAGGCATAAGGCTCGCAAATATGGAATTGAAGAGGCTAATCCCCAGGAATTCCATGTACATATATTGATATTATTTAGGCTTTCCACCATGGTTTGGTTCTTAGAAAATTACACAGTACTGGGGACCTTTCACACACCCTTTTATAAACCCGGACCTTACACACCACCTCCGGGATGCACGCCACCAACAACCGCTCTCTCATGGCCGTCTTTTGAATTACACTTATCTGAAACACCCACAAATGGCGAGTGAGCTGTAGAGACGGTACAGTTCGTGGGGTGCATCCCGGCTCACAAAGCAATCTCACACTTGAGGGTACATCGTCGCCGCATGCTGTTCGAAGTCTGTAGAGTCCCGTATCATATAAGGCGTGGGTCTCTATGCGCGCGTGCTGAGCTAAGGTTTTTCGTGATGTCTTTCAGTGCAAATGGGATCTAATGATACGGTTCAAATCACGGTGTTTACCACATAGTAAAGTCATGAGGTCTGTTATTTTCCACTCCATGACATAGGCTAATGATGGTTACGCAAGAGCTGTTTTTTCTTTGCCGACTGCCTAGAAATGATGAATGACTTAGAAAATGGACCACGGATCAATATGGACGCCTCTGGTGCCACTGTTGACTACGTGGAATCAGCTACCGTCCATTCTATCATACGTGATGGGGGGTTTCCCCGATGGTCGAATGTCCCTGAACCGAGCAGTCTAAGGGGTTGCCATTGACTGCCCTTCACTGTCCGTATTTGAATCTCGGCCAGGGTATGTGAGAAAGTTACCAGTGACTTGGGTTTATGCTGTGGTTTCCTCAGGGTACTCTGGTTTCCTCCACCGCTTGCAACTATGTATATATATATATATATATATATATATATATATATATATATATATATATATATATATATATATATATATATATATATATATTATATATATATATATGTATATATATATATATATATATATATATTTATATATATATATATATATATTTATATATATATATACACATACACAAACAAACACACACACACACGCTATAAACCTGGTGTATACAGGAAGTGTCTGGTATGCTGAATATTTGACTGATAGTACATAATGGGGGCAAGAAAGGCCTTCGCGTTATAAACGCACTGTGCAACTCCAAAACATGCTGGGCTGGTCTAAACAAATGTAATCTGCTGGTCAGGAGGAGCGCAGCATCATCTCTCGCGGCGAGACGTGCATTGATTTCTCACCCTCCTAGTGGCGAGACTAAAAACCAGCAGGCAGCAACGCTAATCCTGATTTATAGCGGCTAATCGGCCCAGACAAACCTGGTAGGGCAGTTTACAACTTTTTGGCAACTGTCTCGTGTAGTTTTACCTTCGGTTCTTATTGGAATGCACATTATTTGGACACATAAACATATATGTTAGGTATTAGATAAATCATTATTTCAATAGAGATACTGCTATCTCTGTCTATGTACTTTCGTAGCCTACCAGTATTTTGTTTTACTGAGCATGCTACGCTTTCCGATATTGAACATATAAGTAGGTTAAAGTCCCCTTTTAACGTTGGACCGTCAGCTTTAAGGTCAGTGTACCAACCTCAATGGTAGTCCAATAGCACTGTAGACTATTTACCACTCTAATAGTTATTATTACTTTGGTAGATTTATACTAATATAGTTCCTGTTCGCAACGTACTTGCAATAGTGCAAAAAGACTGACACTTACGAAAAAGAAACTTCAATGCGAAAATGCTATTTACGTGTGGTTTGGTTGGTTCGAATTTAGGTCAATTTCAAAAGCTAACACCAGGACGGAATATAAACCTACAAGAAATTGAATTTTTAGGCTCTTTCAATTCTAGAGTAACCACAGACACCCACAGCGCCTTTTGCAGGAATACATAATGTAAATGTAGCTACATGTAGAACACGACAAATGTGTGATGAATTAACCATGGTTTAGATCAATGGCAGTTTATTATTTTATGAGTTTGCCTATGTAACAATATGCAGTCAATAAATATACAATACAATGCAATACAATACAATAGAATACACTACAATTATCAATTTCAAAATACATAGTTCCGCCTCCATATTCTGGCAATAGTCATCTCTGCACACATAAATACACACATACATACATACATAAATACATACATCCATATATATATATATATATATATATATATATATATATATATATATATATATATATATATATATATATATATATATATGCATACATACATATATGCATACATACACACACGTGTGTGTGTATGTGTTTGTGTGTGTAAGGCCACTGCAGTATAGAACAGTATGGTTTTAACATCCCAATCAAAATACAGTCAACCAATAGAATATCTGCAGAGTGCGATATAAAACGCGGATTGAATGCGGTGAAAATAACCTGTGGTTTTGCTGCTGTCACTGTGCTAGTGTACGCCAGGAGGCTGTCAGAACGCATCTGTGGGTCAATAAGTCTGACTACAATGATGACACATGCGCCATATGGAAGAGATTCAAAGAGTATTTTGTCCATTGTCACGGTATACCATAATTAGCAGGTGAGTTTATCAAAACATTCCAAATGAATGTTCCAAATAGGAGGTCTATACTATGGTACTATATTGAAAGATGAAAAGGTCTATATCCATATTCAAAGGCTTTTTACCATAACGCTATAATGTACTTAGAGGCCACATACACTATTGTTTGGTATACATATGGTTACACATATCACAGCGGCACATATAAATGTGTACTGTAGATAATCATACATGACGTACACTGTAATCTCATCGTAGCTTCGAGCTTTCAATTGTGCTTTTCTCGTACCTCGTAATGCTGGGGCCTCGTTTACGATTTTTAGGTGCGAAAATTGAGCATCTCAAATCTACGATTGAAGCCATGAAATCGTTGAAAAAGTGGTGAAAATCGCATTCGCGGGATATGTACGTTTATGTACGACATTTTGCGACACGCCACGACACAATGTACAAGTGATGTCGAACCCAAAATGAGGTGTGCGACATAGTCCGTTTTACATTGTAATTAGTCGCAATTAGGCGAACATATTCGTAGTTGGCTACGAATATGAAGGTGCGTATGTATGCGACTGTGTGCGAATATGCAAGACATAAACACGAATAATTACGACAGTTGTACGTCTACTTACGAAAATATTCGATTGATTATGAATGAGGTCAAACTAAAATGGCACAATACGTAAAGACTCTACGATTTGTTGTGTAATCACCGTCAATTTGTGGCTTTGTAGGTTAAATATTCGACAATAACTTATTTTCTCATTCAGAAGTTGGTCATATTTATTGTGGCACTTTGTCCTATATTTACTGAGTGTACTTAAATGATTGACTTAACTGTACCTCTGTCCATAAGCATGTACTTATAAGGAACTCAATATGGAATTCAATATCAGTATTTGTTAACTATCAGTATCAGTATCAGTATTAGTAGTAGGAAAATAAGCGAGCTGCAGGAGCTTTCATCCACCGGCCGAATCACATAGTTTGCATCTCAATTGGCGTCAGTCTGAAGACACACCGTGATTAGCTCCGTACGGTGCATGCACTTAATTCTAAACGTCTGATATCCTAATTTATACAGCTAGTCAGAACACCCTACAATAAGCCTATGTCGAGTCCACCTTTTTGCACTTAGGGAAATCAATCCAGTATCCAAAATAATAGTGCGGTTATTTACTAACCATGTTGCCTCCACTAAGCTAGTATATATACAAGCATTGCAAATGTTGCATATTATAAGAGATGTCCGGACTGGCGTGCGACAACGGTTTCAAGAACTTGCAACAGGATGAATCGTTTTATCAGTTTAACTCGGTTAACTATCGGGATAAATTCCTAGTATTTCATAAAAAAATATTCTATTATTTTCAAATCTGATTTCATCATAAAGTAATCTATATGGATTTTTAACTACATACATTGATTAATCCAGGTCTTTACAAGTAGTTTATATGCTTATGTGTTAGGGCCACCTGTTAACAGCTTAGGGGACCTTCAAACACACAAAATTGCTGTGCTCCAGGTATGATTACCTGTGCTTCATAATCGTCATCCTTGGACATGCTATCAAACAGGTAAATGCTTACTTGCTCCAGTATTAATCTTTCTTAATCACAATACTGGATGCGTATACCGAATGTATGACCTAGATGAGCCTCAGCTGCATGTAATGCACCGAGGTGATATATGGGAAAATGGCCTTGAGGAAAAACAAAGTTGTATATGTCTGTATCAGTATGAAATCCAGACAGATACTCATCAACACAAAAAGCAGGAAAAGGTTGACAGCTTCTTGCCTAAAGCTATGTGTCTGAGTCAGATGGTGTTTTCAAGGTTCAACTCGCAGTATGTGTTATATACAATGTACCTCAATTTAGCATGAATGTGTTTATCATTCCTACACCTTGTGACGGATTGACCCATTATCCAGACGTGAAAACTACAACGGAAGTCAAGTTAACTTACATGTTAGTAGAAGCATTTGACTTGTTACTAAATACAACCATTGGGAGAACTGCTCGAAACAAACCAAAGACGCGTAGTAGATGAGGCGTATATGTCCAGTTGGAAATCCAACATACCATTAACTGATACGAGTCGTTGAGAATATTGAGACCACTGCAAAACATGTATTGCAATAGCGGACTAGTGGCGTTAACAATATTCTTAGGAGAACTGATATGAATGTCATAACAGTTTGAGTAGAGAGTTTATTTCGACGTAATTTGTCTATATAGTCGGGATGGCACTTTGCTACATCCCGATAAAGCATTTAGTGGAATTTTGCTCGTAAGTGAGCGGGGTCGTGAAAACTGTGTCGTGCGGCTGAACCGAGCCAGCGGGTTCTCGCTTGCTTAATTGCCTATTTCAGATGGCAACAAGCGTATCGACACGGAATCTCGGCAAGCAATTACAAACAAACTAGTCCTGCAGTCAGAGCGATAAAAACACGGCTGGAGGGGAGGGGGTGTGTGACAGTCGGTAATGGCCTGCCAATGTCATGGTAAAAGTCATCGACACCTATCAAGCCCTCTCTTGTGTGGGGATGTGGTTTGCTTTAAACCGCCCATCGATTGTGATATGCAATAACGCTGGACTAGCTGAATGCATTCATCTTTCCCATAATTTATCAATAGAGGACATGCGAAATACACATCCATATTGATGAGTCGTGGATCTTTCAGTAGGAAATATTATGCTTTTTTCAAAGACATATCTGAATGCTTCAATATCGATGGATAAGCGTTGCTTTGTAATGACAGAAATGTTTAAAAAAACTGATATGATATTTCAAACCAACGAAACTTGCAACAAATACATACATACATACACACACACAGACACACACTCGGCAATTTCATTTGCACATCAAATGAATAAAGATCTTCGAATTGTAATAGTATAATCGGTATTTGTTTTCATTCTAGGAAATTCCCTTTGTATGTATTCATATCTTTTTGAGACTATGCAGATTGCCTCCCCCATCAGGCCCCATCCGACACCTTTCAAAACTCTTAATTCCCGCCACCAAAGCCAAGATATCATTTATAATGCGATAAGAATAATTGTCAATTTCATGGATGCTGGCTTTTTGGCTGCAGTTTATCAGCATTTCTGTAGTGTAGTGTATGTGGGTTGAGAGATTGTTTTCCTTCTACCGCAAGTTGCCAAATTGCTTCACCGCTATTAGTGCCAAGGGTATCAGTCCATCGCAGCAACGCCACTTTGGAATTTCATGTCCCAGAAGTGACTTGCATCTAATCTAGCCCTCCCTCAATCACGCCAATCACGTGACCTACACGTAAAAGAAAAGCCACCTACACTGTGTTGGCAGACTTTGCAAATTCTACAAATCATCCTAAACCAATTTACATCACCACAAACAATAAGAAAATTAATTTCGTCTACCTGATTGCATTTGTACGATGGTGCAAGTGTGAACAGCAGAAAAAAAAATTCAAATTTTTTTTCTCCACCGTTTTTTTTTACCAAAACAGCAGAAAAAATAAATTTAAATTTATTTTCTCCAACGTTTTTCCAAAAACAGCAGAAAAAAAAAATTAAATTAATTTTTTCCAACGTTTTTCCAAAAACAGCAGAAAAAAAAATATATATATTTTCTCCAACGTTTTTCCAAAAACAGCAGAAAAAAAAATTAAATTTATTTTCTCCATCGTTTTTCCAAAAACAGCAGAAAAAATAAATTTAAATTTATTTTCTCTGCTGTTTCACGTAGTTTGCCCTTCTCCCGCTAGATGTCCCCCTTCACCACTTCCAAGGGAGCACTCATTATTTGAATTTGATGGTATGTGGTGACCAAAATGGCATGTAAAAGTGGACAAAAAAGACATTTTGGAACATTCATAATTGATATTGAAACCAGGAGAAAGGATTGCAAATGGCTCATTCCTTTTCAAGCTCTCAGACAAGAAGTAGCCCTTTACACTCATTAATGCTCGCTGTAGGCAACAGCAGCGAGAAAATGTTTATGAAAACGTTTGGGACAAAATTGAATACAAATGCAATTGTTTACGAAATTGTATACAAACGATATACAGATAAACAATATTGGCGACTAAAGTATTTGAAGGAGAAATGTTACTCAGAGCATAACCAAAAACTTTCCTTTAGATATTTTTGAGAATAACTTATTTTTTGAAGTAATTGAGAATTTACTTTGAAGATCCAACCAACAATGTCAATAGGAACTCTTAAAAGATAATGGGTTAATATTTTACTCAACTTACCACTAATTATTTCACTATGGTTACTGCTATCCATGCTTAAGAGGTTTTCTAAGAATTGGGTCTATGATACTTTTGAAAATAACTTGAGCATTAAGATGATTAGAGCAAATAAAAGTGCTACTATTTCTACTACTTTCTATATATATATATATATTTTCAACTTTGCTTTTGCCTTCAAGATTTCTTTAAAATTGTCAAGCTGCTTTTGACCGCCGCAAGCAAAAATGGGATTTTTTTTCATGATAAGAAACACTCATAAATCTCATGACGATTAGAACGCTGTACCTTTTGACACACTCTTTTCTAACACCTACTGACAGCAGAACCCCCTACAAACCTACACATATTTTCACTTAAATACCAAATAAAAAACACACACACTCACGCCATGTATGTATAGTCATTCACAATCAATTCACATTTACAAAAGATACATCCACATAGAATAAAAGAGGTCAAAGAGAGTATGGCAATAGTGAGTAATTATTTGGATAAAAAAAACAAAGATCAAAGAAACGGAATTTGTAAGGAAAACTGGATCACAGGAATCGTCACAAGAACAAAATGAAGGTGTGCAGTAGGGTAGAAAGTGTTAGTTAAAACAACGAAAGGAATAAATGTATCCGTCAAATCTTAAACAAAAAAAAAACTCCAGATAAAGGGGGGGGGGGGGGGGTAAAGGAAGTCGAAGTGGGTACAACTACGTACAAAATCACAAACATAAAATGAATTGGCGTGAGTCA